>JAXQQM020081124.1:0-181038 GCA_034641835.2 Pinus albicaulis | reverse complement strand
ATTGGCGCTAGAAGGAGGGATGAATGGCAACCTCCCAGCACACAACGAACTTTCCATCACAAACTCCCCAAGGGGAGGTCATAAACAATGAAACTGTCCCTCCTCCTCTAGAAGATATTCTAGAGAGGGAGACTCGATATTTTGAAATCACTAGGGCGCAGTTGAGAGCCTTGCGCCCAGCTGCCCGCGATCTTATCAACAACTTACGGTTTACTCCAATCATGGAATACCTTGCCCATACTAGAACTCCTCTCGAGAACATCACCCGAAACAGTGCCCTTGCAAGTACCATACCCGAGCTCGTAAACCTCATGTTGGAAGACCTCACAAATGCTGTTGAGGAAAATGACCCGATTCTCCAAGAGGGCGAAGAATTTGCTGACACCGAACCTTTCCTCGACTCCCAGCCTAACCAGACTCGACAAAACAACAACCAGGCACACCCCCCACCCGGGGATGGTGAGGAAGATAGGGGCCGAGGAAATGTAAACGGGGGAAATAGGGCTCGTAGAAATGAAGGAGATAGGAATAGAGCTCGCAGAAACGAGGAAGAAGGAAATAGAGGCCGAGGGGCCGAAGGTAGAGGAGATAGGGGCCGAGGCCAAGGAAACCAAGCTCACAATCATCACCCAAACCCAATGAGACCTCCTGTACACAACTTGGGATACCTCAGAGATTTTCTGCACCGTGGGAGACACCAAGACGAGCACTCCCGTCGCGAGTCAGAAGCATTGGTCTCAGGTTCGGAAGGTGAATCTGAACATGAGTTTAGGCAACACCAGCGAGCGAGAAGAGTGCAACCCCTAGCCTGGATGGCTCAATCCCCATTAAATCTTCTAGGCCCGCTCCAAGATCTGCCTAGACATCCGGAGAAGCACCTCCCTAAGTTCGACCCTGAGAAAGGCACATTAGCTGAAGATCACATCAGCAGCTTCTATTTGTCTCTGCAAATCATGAGAGTCCTGTCCGATGATGTTGCATGTCGACTGTTTCCCCATACCCTCGAAAACAAAGCGGCCACATGGTACCGCTCTCTCCCCAGTGCCTCTATCCCTTCATGGGACCAATTCCGTCGCACATTCCTGCATAATTTTTCAGAAGATAAAACTCCTTCCATGCTTCTCACTGAATTGAGCACCATCAAGTGCCACAAAAAGGAAAAGGTTAAGGACTTCAACCAACGCTTCGCTACCATACTGCAGAAATTTCCCCAAAACCTAGCGTTGGATGACTCAATCACCATTGATTACTATACCAAGGCCCTCCCTAGGGACATTGCCGTTTTCGTCAAACGTGAAGCCCGCGCTACCCTTACGGCTAATTATGAGGCTGCTCTCGCCGTAGAGAAAGACATGCTTTCGATAGGAGCCATCGATCATGAAGGGAGAGATGATCACAAGCCTAACACAAAAAGAGGTCAATCCTCCACTCCTAAGACCACTGATAGGGATAGGGATGCATTTGATTTTGAGAGCATGGCAAAAACGCTCAAGCATTTGATGAATGAAGTCACTGACCTAAGGAGAAAGGGAACAGAAGCCACAACTAGCACTAAACCACCCAAACCTTTCTTCAGAAAAAGTAATCCCAACACTAACAGACCTCCGTCTAACACTGCTCTCAATGTGGAAGAGATAGGGAAAGATAACTTCTGTTCTTTCCACCAAGCCGCCCACTCTGAAAAAACGTGCCCTCAATGGATTGGCAGCATGACAGCAGTAGTTAATCAAATTTTAGATGACCAAACTCCAGGGGATGTGACGGAGGATGATGTTTCAGATCACGATGAGGATCTGCCCTCAAACGAAGAACCAGGATCCTCTATCCTTGCTTTTGACATAATCCGAGGTGGGGACAACTTCACCTCCATTGATATCAACATGGAAGATACTCCCAAAGATCAGCCCGTGCAGAATTATAGTCTAAGGAGCAAAGGACCTGTTCCCGAGCAATCCTATGAAGACAAGAAAAGGGCTTTCCTAAGGAAAATCCTACCCCCAGGAAACGGGAAACAATCTGTCCCGGAAAAGCACCCCAACAACACTACCCGAGCGAGTCAAAAGAGCAAACTTCCAACAGAATCCTCTAATACCTCCGCCGAGCCTAGCCCCCAACCAGAGTCCAGCTATAAAATTGTTGAAGATATGAAGAAAACAAGAGCAAACATTTCTCTCTATGAGTTGGCCCGCATTACTAATCAAAAGGAGCTCATTCTTAAGGCTTTCACAAATACTTCAGCTACGAAGACTGTGAGCAACACGTCTGCGCAAGCCGGACCGGATGTACAGTCCATAGTAAATTCCATCAATACCAACTCAAGAGGATCCACACCTCCTTTCCTTTTGTCCTTCGAGATTTTTAACTTCAACGTTCACAACTGTCTAGTTGACTCCGGCGCCTCAACAAACGTCATGCCCCTATCCGTCTGTAAAAAGCTGAACATTCTCCCGGAGAAAATTGACGCAAAGATTATACAACTTGACAGATCACAAGTACCAGCCGTAGGAGAGTTGAACAATGTCATTATCCTCTTGTCGTCAGACTCTAGGGTCCATCAGTGCATTGACATTGTGATCGTCGACATCCCGGAAGCATACGGCCTATTGCTTAGTAGGGATTGGTCCAGCAAATTACAAGGCTACTTCGCCACCGACTGGTCCCACTTGTGGCTTCCTTACAAGGGGCGGAATAATCAAATCAGGGTAGAAAGTGAACCTTATATGAAGCACACCGTCACTGATTTAGATGCAGTTAATGAACCCATCAGATTTTCCCAAGAAGAGCTTGGCATGTGCTTTCTGGAAGCAATATTTGGATGCTACCAACCCCCTCAGTCTTCCGTAGGCCCCGAAGTCCAATCTGAACTAGCACTTGTCACAGAGGAGCAAGTGATCCCTGACTCACCACTAGCAAGAACCCCTCCACAAGCTAGTACCCCGAAGGAGCTGGAAAGTGACATGTGGACCTTGTATTATGACGGTTCCAAGACCCATGACGGAGCCGGTGCTGGTTGCATATTGCTTGACCCGCACAAGAATAAACACTTAATCTCATGCCGGCTAGAGTTCCAATGCACCAAAAACTCTGCTGAGTATGAAGCATTAATCCTCGGACTTAAGAAAGTGCTGGATTTGAAGGTAAAATGTTTACAGGTCATTGGAGATTCCAAGATTATCACCCGCCAGGTACGCAACACTATTCACTGTTTATCTCCACATTTAAAGGCGTATCAACAAGAGGTATGGCGATTAATTTCTGGTTTTGATGCATTTGGAATTAAATCTGTCCTTAGGATGCACAATGCTGCAGAAGATACTCTGGCTAACGCTGCTGCTAGATTCACCCCTTTGAGGGATGGTTTTTCTATTGAAATTATATACAAACCCTCCGTGCTAGACAACATAACTAACTTACGCGTCTTTGATGATGATCAAAAGGTACTAGAGTTCATGTGTAACTCAGAAACATTCAAAGACGCCGCAATAGATGAAGATGAGCACGACCAAGCTGTGCAGGAAGAGTTTGAGAAACACAGAGGGAATCCCATGCCAAAAGGAGTGGTGTCACTCGAGAAACTCTTCGACCTGCAGAGCCGTTTTCGAGGGCCCCCGAATGCCAAGGTGCAAAGCTCCATTTTGGCCCATCGGCAAGTGAACTTGGGATCAGAAGATAATCCTAAGTTTGTCAACCTTGGGAAAGACTGCACCACCGAGGAGGCGCAGGCTTTCACCCAACTATTTCGCAAATATCGTGACGTATTTTCTTGGACATATGATGACTTACGTACGTATGATACTCGAATCATCCAGCATGTTATACCCATGAAGGAAGGCGCAAAGCCGTTCCAGCAAAAGCTCAGAAAAGTACATCCTACTCTGGAACCATTAATTCTGAAAGAACTCAAAAAGCTCTTGGATGCACGAATTATTTTCAAAATCCGTCACTCCACGTGGGTGTCAAATTTGGTACCCGTACGTAAGAAGTCTGGCGAAATCCGTTTATGCGTAGATTTCCGCAATCTGAATTGTGCCTCAAACAAAGACAACTATCCGGTGCCACCCATGGAACATATATTACAAGCCGTGTCTGGATCCGAAATGTTCTCCCTATTAGACGGTTTCTCCGGCTACAACCAAGTGCTGGTAGCTGAACCGGATAGATTGAAGACCACTTTTCGAACCAAGTGGGGAACTTTCGCATTCAGACGTATGCCTTTTGGATTAATCAACGCAGGGGAAACTTTCCAAAGGGCCATGGATATAGCCTTCAGGGGGCTGATAGGCCAAAGTGTGGTGGTCTACTTAGATGACGTCACCGTGTTTTCAAAACACCGGGGTGACCATATACGCCACCTCAGTCAAATTTTTGAAAGATGTAGAAAATATGGAATTTCACTTAACCCAAAGAAGAGCATTTTCGCCGTGGCAGAAGGAAATTTGCTAGGCCATATCATAACTAAACAAGGTATTATTGTCGATCCGGAACGGGTGAAAGCCATTGCTCAGATTCCTCCTCCCAGGAGTAAAAAAACGATGCAATATTTCTTGGGGAAGATCAATTTCGTACGAAAATTTATATCAGATTTCGCACAGATAGTCAAGCCATTACAAGGAATGATTAAAAAGAATGCCATATTCCAATGGAACCTACCGGAAAGGGAGGCCTTTGACAAAATCAAACAGGCTATAGCTGAAGCTCCCTCCCTACAAAGTCCAGATTTTGGCAAAGATTTTATCCTATATACTTTTGCTTCAGATTCCTCACTTGCGGTCGTCCTTACACAGAAAGATGGCAACAACGATGAACGACCCATTTCCTTCATCAGCACCGGTCTACAGGGATCTGAGTTAAACTATCCAGAAATTGACAAGCAAGCCTATGCGGTCTACAAGGCGGTAAAACATTTTAGGACTCACATCTTGAAAAATCACGTCATGGTTTTTGTGCAACACCCAGCGGTCCGCTCACTTTTCGTGCAGCAAGAGCTAGGCGAAAGGCGGGGCAACTGGGTGTCGTGTTTGCAAGAATACGATTTAGAGTTTAAACCAGCACATACCGTTAAAGGACAGGGCTTATGCCAAATGGCCGCGGAGGCTGCAAGTGCTCATGAAATTGAAGAGGAATGTTGGGAACAAGAGATCGACATGTATCAAAGCGACCATGTACCTCAGCAAAGTAGCCCTTCTTGGTATTCCGACGTTTCAAGATATTTGGCCCAAGCCACCATGGACCCTACTCTTACAGCCCGGCAGAAACGCGCAATAAGACTCAAAGCCGCATCTCACCAACTGATCCAAGGTAAGTTGTTCAAGAAACACCACGATGGGATCCTGTTACGCTGCTTGGAAACCGACGAAGCGCAGAAAATCTTAACTGAGCTGCATGACGGACCAGCTGGAGGTCATTTTGCCAGAGATACTACTGCCCATAAGATAATGCGCGCAGGATATTATTGGCCTACTCTTTTTAGAGATGCGCATGCAAATGTTCAAAAATGCATTCAGTGCCAGAAGTTCGCCAACCGAGAAGCACGGCCAGCCGCCCCCTTACTCTTCGTAGCAGTAGAGGAACCTTTCCAACAGTGGGGTTTGGATGTAATTGGTGAAATCACACCTCACTCTTCTAAACAGCATCGGTATATCCTTACAGCTACTGATTACTTCACCAGGTGGGTCGAAGCAACGCCTTTACGCCGAATCAACGATCAGGAGGTAATAGAATTCCTCACGCATTCCATCATTACCAGGTTTGGCGTTCCGACTTCTTTAGTTTTCGATAATGCGACTTATTTCTCATCTTTTAAATTATATGATTTTGCGCTGGAAAATGGTATTATTCTGAAACATTCTGCAAATTACTATCCCCAGGGAAATGGGTTAGCTGAGTCCACCAACAAGAATCTTATCCGTATTATTAAGAAGACCCTGCTATTCCACCAGCGCAACTGGCACAATGCACTGTGGGCTGACCGTATCACTCCCAAGTCCTCTTTAGGCACCTCCCAATTTTTCCTCGTGTATGGAAAAGAAGCTGTTATTCCTTCTCATCTATCTCTCCTGGCCCTCCAACTGTCCCAAGAATTTCATGGTACCCCGTGCCCTACCTTGCAGACTCGAATCGACACCTTGCTGAAATTGGAGGAAGAAAGGCAAAAGACCCAGGAAAAGTTTGCCATCCATCAGAGCCGAATCAAAAGATGGTTTGATAAAAAGTCCGCAGGGAACAAAATTTTTGAAGTAGGAGACTTGGTCCTCAAATGGGATAAAGCCCATGAGGAAAAGGGGAAGCATTCCAAGTTCCAAGCACTTTGGACAGGCCCTTTCCAAATTAATGAGAAGATAGGATCCCACACATTTAGATTGCAAACCCTTGAGGGACGAGTCGAGGTCCTCCCGGTAAATGGGCATGACCTCAAACACTATTTCACCTAGCTGCCCCTAAAGGGCTATATTATCCTTGTACCATATTTTCTTCTCTCATACTTGTTTACCAAATATATATATATATATATATATATATAAGATTTTGAGGAAGGATTTGTTAGAGCCACGCAATTGGCACACTGCGACAGGCTCTATGCTGATGGAAAGCCCTTTCCGATAAACTCAAAGGCGGCAAAAGCTTGCTTGTTCTCTGCACCTAAGGGTAGCATATCACCGAACTCGAGGCATCAGGCACGAAGCTTACCTCGCCAGCCTGAGAGGGTGTCCGCAAAAGAAAATGCAGTGTGAGAGGTAACCAGACCAAAAGGGAAAAGAGGTACTCTAGGCTACAACAGGGTATCTGGGAAAAACCAAAGTCCTCACACCAGACCAGGAACAACCTCTCTTCCAGCAAAATAAGTCGGGATCCCTCATCCGCCCAGGCTAAATTTCCATCTCTAATAAGTGCCACGAGCACATCTAAATAAGTGCCTCAGGCACATTCAAAATAAGTACAATAGCACACTAATAAAGGGTAAAGGATTGAGAAAGGCTTCCTGCGCAGAGAGGTGATGTAACGACTCCGCCGGAGTACTGACCAGGCTCGATGGCAGCGGAGCAACGTTCACGATTCCTAGGCAGTGACTCCACTGGGACCGAGAGGTTCGCTGGCAACGGAGCAACACGATGAGGAAAAAATAATCGTACCAAACCCTGTGGCCGCCGGGAGTTCTCCAACTCTTCCAGTCCGGAGACCTGAAGAAATAAATTTGGTTGAACGGCGCCCAAACAGGCCAGCAGATTGAGCAACCCAGCAAGGTGCCAAAGGTTAGGAAATGTCAACCACAAGGTAAAAGACAACAGCCAGCATAGGCCCCTCCCTCCCCCTGCCAGGACTAACTATCAGCAGAGACTCTGAGTTCGTCCAGTGAATCGCCATTTGTTGTAGCCCCTACAACACCCTCCAAAAAGATCACCATTTCAAATTTTTGGAGCCCCTTAAAACTAAAGAGAAACTATTAAGTCACCAAGTTGCCAAGTCGCAAAGTTAAACTATTTATGAAAACCGCGACCCCGCGACCTTGCGACCCCGCGACCACAAGTCGCCAGGTCGCAAGGTCGCAAATACCCAACTTTAACGAAAAGTGCGACCCAGCGACCTTGCGACCCAGCGACCCCAGGTCGCCAGGTCCCCAGGTCGCTAAGTCGCAAATATACAATTTGAATGAAAAGTGCGACCCAGCGACCTTGCGACCCCGCGACCCCAGGTCACCAGGTCGCAAGGTCGCAAAACTCTGAAATTAACTGATTTGCGACCCAGCGACCCGCATTTATTGCCCACACGTGTGACCTTCTATATAAGGGAGGTCGCCAGGTCGCATTTTACACATTCAGCGATTTGAAAGAAAACGCCTCTGATAGCTCGACTGGCGCGATTTTCCCGGGTAAGTTGCCATTTCTTCCTGCTGTTTCCATTATGAGAATTTCTTGCCAAACCCATGTCCCCTTAGGCCTTTAAATTTCCCTTTGTCTGAGCTTTTATATTTTTTTGAGTATTTTGTGAATCTGCTTTCTCCACAAATGTCCAACCTCACCACATTTCTGGTTCAAACTCTCGTAGCTTTGCCCCTTGCTCTTAAAACCATTCCTCAGCTCTGCTTGGACCCAGCCAGCTTATTAATCCTCAAGAGGAGGGAGAAAAGAAGACTCACGGTCACGCGCACGCAAAAACCCCCCGGCAAGCCTTATCGCGACCTGCGACCCAGTGACCTAGTCGCGAGGTCGCAAAGTCGCAATTTGCCATATTTTTGGAATCTGCGACCCAGCAACCCGGTGACCTAGTCGCGAGGTCGCAAGGTCGCATTTTCCATTTGTTTCGGAGAGTTGCGACCCAGCGACCTGGTCACGAGGTCGTAAGGTCGCGCCTGAACCTTTTTCTTGTAATCCGCGACCCAGCGACCCAGGAAACCAGTAACCCAGTTTTACATGTGTCACAGCTAAATTTCATCACTAAACTGTAACTGGTTTTATATCATCATGTCGTTCTTATCTTGGGATTCCTTTATGAATTTGACAGGTGAACTTCAAGAAGACATAGAGTGCATACCTGTTTTATCAGATTCTAGTGACATGGCACCCCCGCTATCTCGGAGGAAGGACAAGCAAGTAGTGGAAGAAATTGATGAGCTGGAAGTAGTGTCCCCGCCCCCAATATACAGGGATACACTATGTACCTTTGCAAAAGATGACAGTATGCGATGGTACCAAGTGTATCATGAATTCGCCATACCAGAAGAGGAATTTCCAGAAGATCTCCCAGACCGGGAAATATACTTGGCAGTCAAGAAGTCCAAACTACATCTGGCAGGGGCGCATCCAACCATATTTCCATGTCCTGAGGTGATAGATTGGATCATACAAAAGACGGATCCTAAGAAGTTTGTGATCCGAGACAGCGAAGGCAGGGCTTTCGCTACGCTCGTAGGCGAGGATTCTCACCTCTACTACTCATTACCTCGCTTGGATGAGAATTTCACTCCAGAATGGGCTATTTCTTACGCTGTTCCGATAGTTGATACTATTAGGCAATGGTGGGAAGAGCCCGAGAAGTTCAAGGTCAAGAAAGACAAAGAATACCCGGTGGCTAGCTTGAGGAAGGTTTTTAAATTGGTTGTTGCCATGCTTTGCAGGCTGTACGGGTGCCCAGATTGCTCCACTTTCAGCGGTAGTTGGGCTACCATCATGGAGTATGTGACAACACATGGCACCCGTTTCAAATGGGCGGGCATATTGATGACTTCAATGCAGACCAACTTGAACGCGGCACTGGCCCCAGATGAAGGAACACCTGCCGAATTTTACATGGCCTCTTACCTACTGGATGTTGTCTGCGCAAGAGTACACTTCGAAGGATGGGCACACAACTGGGATTCCGAGCAGTCACGTGCAATTCATCTGCAACTCAAGGTATTTTGGGAGTCCAAATACAAACAGGATATAGTTCATATCTCCCAAGTGTTTATTCCCTCTCTATATAGACACTTATTTGGCCAAGACGCCCCTTGCATGTCTTGGCGGGCCAAGGAGACTCTAGTCAAAGTGGCACACTAGTTCCCTTTCCCCGGGTATACCTTCATCCGAGTCTTTGGATCTTACAGGGCACCACATGCTATGCCTCACTTTGTGACAGACAAAATTCTCATCCAGGAAGTATGCTTCCAGATGTCTCAAGGCTTCTCCAGCGTCCTGTCTAAAGGTAAGAAGAAGCCGTGGCCCACGCTACCCCTCACCATTGGCGCATGCACAGTTAAAGACTTCAGGGAAGTAGCAGCAGAGGGAGAAGCAATGAAAAGTTATCAGCTTGGGGCGCTTGAACACCGGACATATGACCCAGAGAGAGTAGTTCCTTAACACTGCCTGAAAGCTAAATTCAAATGGACTTATCAGCATATTGAGTGCCCGGTAGAAGACGACAGAAGGAACTGGTATAGTGCTGAGAGACAATTTGCTCCGGGAGTAAACATAGTCCAAGAAGATCTAGATGATCAGAGCTTAGAAGACAGAAGTCGTCAGTTAGGAGGTTCCTCTTCCTCTTTACCCAAGAAATCTCGGACCAACACAGGGTTTACTCCATCCATCCCACAGAAAGAAGCTGAAGCAAAAGCCCAGCAAGAAAGGGAAAAGAAGATAAAAGAGGATGAGGAAGCACGCCAAAAGAGCACAACAGCAACACAGAAGAAGAAGCAGGCCAAGGAGGCCAGGAAAGAAAAGGAGGGAAAGGAAGCGCAGGCCGCAACAGAACGGGCCCTTAAGGCAGAGCTGGACAAAGCAGAAACTGAACGCCAAAAGAAGGCCGAAAAGGTGGCGGAAGCTGAGCGTCAAAAGAAGGCTAAACAGGCTGCTGTAGCTGAGCGGAAGAGGAAGGTCGAAATAGAAGCAGCAGCAGAAGCTGAACGCCGGCGAAAGGAAGAAGAGTAAAAGAACACAGAAGAAAGGGAGGATGACATGCTGGAAGATATCGAGGTAAATCCCCTCGACATACCTCTGGGCGGTACCAAGCTTTCTGATGTTAGATCACCCCAAGGGCAGGAAGAGGATGTATTTGACCTCACCAGACTCACATTCGATAAATTCTCTTTCAAAATCCGGCAAGAGAAAAGAAGGTCACTGGCGTAAAGTCCCTCTGCCACATCCACAGTTGCAATAGGCAAAGATATAGTCCTTGATACCAGGACTAATCCTGTAATGATAACATCGGCGGGTACTGCTTTCGCCACAGCCACGGAAGAGAATGTAACCAGAATGAGTAGAGAAATAGTCTCTCTACAAAATAGACTGCAAGCAGCTAAGCAGCGCGAGAAAAGAGCAGAGCAGGAGAAAGCAGAGTTGCAAGCAGAAATTCAACAACTTCGAAACCAGGCTCCACTGGTAAATGAAGTCCCACTGGCCATTTTCAAGGAGTGTGAAGTGTTGGAAGTAACCATGAGGCAGGTGTATGGTGAAATGTTCACCATCAAACAAACAGTCGCCTCACTGGTAAGAGCACGAGCAGAAACCAAGCAAAAGCACGAGCATCTCAGGGAGGCTTCACAGGCCTTAGACAGGATGATGGGCTGGACAGTACAATACCCTCAGGCGCCTGAAAATTTGCCCAAGAGGGACTGGATTCACACACAGGATGCTAAGGTTCAGCTCCGTATGGCGATACAATCTAAAGACAAACTGTATAAGGACCTGGACAAAGTAATGTCTTCGTACCACCACCTGATCAGCGGTAACGACTCGATGCACACTTTACACCACATTTCGTCGCTTGGGGCATTGGACAAAGAGAAAACCTGGGAACAAGTGGACCAGAAAATCCAGTCATTTTTTAAACCTATCAAGCAAGCCGCTGTTGATCCAGAGCCCTCAGCATCTCAAGAACATCTGAGTCAGTTTATTTCCACTCCAGCGCGGATTTATACCAAGCTTGCCTTGCTTTCAAATCAGATCTCGCAGAAAAGGGAAACCTTAGTACCAAATGCTTTAGAATGTATGCATCGATTGAAGGAGGAGGTCCCTCTGGTTTCCCCCATAGCGGCAGAGTACCAGACATGGCAAGACATTCTCAAGGAGCAACAGATTGACACCCCTGACATCAACATTGCGCGTCCATCTCCACAGCCCGGTAGCAGCAAGTCATGAGCAGCAGTTAGAGCTAGGTCGCAAGTCGCACCAACAGGACAAGTCACAGGTCGCACTGCCTATGCAGGTCGCAAGTCGCGCATACCAGATAGGTCGCAGGTCGCAATCTCTTTAAGGTCGCGAGGCAACTCAATAGGCAGGCAGGCGAAAGGTCGGGAAGCCCAAAGGGCAAGTTTTGTGCTATAAAACTCCCTACGGGGAAAGTAATAGGGGGCTTTTCTTTTTGGAAGACTCAAGAGCTACATTGCATTGTATTGAAAGACCATATTCTTAGGCATATGAATACGAATACTTGCTAAAACCCCTTTGTCGGATGATGTATTTTGTTGTGACAGCACTATGTGTATTTCTTGAACAGTTTCAGAACATCCTATGATTAATGAAACTGCATTTCCAATAACATCATTTATGCATCATGTTTATCTATGTTTGTGTTAATGATGTTCAGTTTTATCGCTTTCTAAATGGATGTTAATACCTTTGTCTATTAGCATTTCATTTTATCTTTCAGAAGTAAGGAGGAATCTTGCCATTAAGAACTATTTCTTCTGTGGTAAGATACCTTGCAAGCATGACCCCAAAGACGTGTCGTTAACTGCATCTCTTCGGGCGTATGTGTTTTATTCATTCTCTTGCTACGCATAGTGTTGTAGACATGTTCCATGCATCAATCATGTATTTTGTATCCTATGAATAAGTGTGTGTCCGCAGGTTTAATCAGGTTCTTTTGAGACCAGATAAGTATTGTTTACAGTCGATCTACACCTTGATGTGGGATCCCTACTCCAAATGGTTTAAGGTCTAATTGGGACTTTTTTACCAGGGAGATCCCCTCACCGTTGGCGTGATACCCGCCACCAGAGGTGCATCACTCATGAGGAAGCCGAAAGTTTTTAAATGATCACATGATGGAGTCTCTTCTAGGGACACTTGTATGGATATGCTATCGTGCAGACGATACTCCGCGTTGGTTACTTTTGGCCTACCATATTTCGCAATCGCATCCTTGCGGTCAAAATTTGCTCTGGCACAAATATTTGATTGTAAAATCTGCAAACCGCCAACGCCAATGCATCATGTTTTCTCTATGGGACCAGTTTCAAAATGGGGCATTGACTTCATCACCTGTAACCCTCATTTGCCCTAGAGGGATAGTTATATTATTGTTGCAGTAGACTACTTTACCAAGTGGGCCGAAGCGATGCCTACATTCAACAACATAGGATAAACAACTGCATTGTTTTTATTTAATCATGTTATTTCACAGTTTTGGGTCCCATAGGCTATAGTCACAGATCATGGTTCACATTTTTGCAATCATATGATGAATGAGTTGACTACCAAATTAGGATTGTCACATGATAGTTCTACTCCTTATTATCCACAATCAAATGGGAAAAGTTGAGGCTATTAGCAAGATTATTAAATGAATTCTTCAACGATCGATAGGATTTCATAAAATGGGAATTGGCATTTGATGCTATACTGGCCTTGTGGGCGTAATTTAACCCCAGAGTGAGAAGCACAACTAGATTTACTCCCATTCAATTGGTGTATACTTTGGAAGCTATCTGCCAATCCAATATGAAATACCATTGTTAAAACTAGAAATCAACTTATTACCTCATGCACACCTCTCATAAAGAAGTGTGTCTTTTTTTAACCTCATCCATCTCATGAAACACATCATGAATCCCAATTGGCCAACGAAGCGCATAAGAGATGTATACATGCACATTTAATAAGCATGTCCAACCTCATGATCTCTCAAAAGGGTGACCTCGGGTCGTTTCAGATCTGGAATGATAATAGAAGACAGGAAATTTGAGCATATGAATGAACCCATATTGTCAAAGAGTCTTGCTAGTATTTCTGGCTGAGAATGTAGATTTGGCAATAATGAGCTGGAAAACACCAATGATGGCAGTATGAGATAAGACAAAGTGAGGAGCACCTACCATTATTCAGTGGAAAAAGGGCAAACAAGGACATCGTAGGAAATGAGAGAAAAGTAGATAGCAAAACAAAGGAAAAAGAGACAAACAAAGAGCAGAGTCAAGAGATGGAGAGACAGAGTAGGCTGGGCATGAGCCACTGATTCAGATCTAGCCAGACAAGCAGCCTGCAAGTGAATTCATTTTTTCCTAAATGGATGTATATAGGTTAGATTAATTTATGTGTGGGATAGAATAATAACAAATTATGGGTTGTCGATGTTGTGGTTGAACAAATGCATGAGTTGTAGTCATCAACGACATGGAAACAACGTAGAGTCCACTCGTAAAATTCGATATTACAACCACATCAATCAATAAGGCGCTTAAAGGAAATTACGTGCCCGTTTGTGAAATTATGGGTCATGGAAGTTCGAATTTGAATTCCGTATAAGAGACCCTATTTTAATGGAGGACTGGTTAATTTGATGTCTATAATCTAGATTTATAATTTGGAGGAGCCGTAGTAAACCCAAAGCGTAATGATGGCACAAAGAATCCTCGCGTAGACAGACTTATTACATTACACTAGATAAAACATGATGGCAAAGGAGGCAATAGAGGTAGAGACAGACAAAATACAACAGTTCTATAAGGAACATGAGAAGAACAATGGAGAGTCTTTTACAGAGTCACAAAGAGACCTACATAGAGACTGAAATTAGCCAAGATAGGAGACTCTTAGAGATCTCAAGAGTTGTAAAAGGAAGAACTGCTCAAAAATACATGTGACACTATTATATATGATTGTCTGGTGAATTGTGAATGGCTTTAAACTTCAATAAGAAATTGGTTTTTAAGAAAGTACAACACGTTTCTAGTTGGGGCCCAATATTCCACATTCAAATAGTGATTCGAATCTCGTGCCAAATTTGAGGTAGATGGAATGGTTACTGACTGTAATTAGAGGGTGTCTTCTATTCATTATAACTATATTGATATATTGGTAAAGAACCTGCTGCTGCCTTTGGAATGAAAATCGACAATGAATCTCAATGAATTTGGGGTTAGTGAGATGGTGTTTCAACTATTGATATAGAGATGAAGCTCTAAAGCACAAGGAAGAACCTCTCGAATATTTCATGGGGGAATTGAATGTCGAATGAGATTCGATTACAAATCGTTAATCGGGCTTTTATCTCAGTCTTATAACCTCTATTCAAAATGATGGAATTAGACTGTGGGATGGATTCGATGAGTCTTGAATATGATGGAATAAGGGTTTATTGAACTCGTTGAACAAAAATCGTAGAACGATCGGTGGATCAAGAGTGTGTATCAATGGAGGCAAGGCCGAGGTTTTAATCCCATCGACCAAGCAACCACTACATTAATAATAGAACGAGATCCGTCTTGCCAACTATCTCGTATTTCTGACTATCTTAAACCCGAGATTGAGAATCGATAGGTCCGATTCATAAGTGGATGAACCAATCTGTAATTCTTAGTCTGCCTATCAAGATGAAGATGGTTAAAGGCGAGAGTTGTAATGTTGCGAACCCCCGAGCGATGAAGAAGACAGAATCATCAGGGAAGAACAGACCATTTGAGTTCAACTCAAAGAAGCCACGCAAGTGAATGATGGTAAGTCGTATTTAAGAAATTAATGCGATCCCATGTTTGGGTGATGTGTGTCCCCGAGCGCTTTTGAAAACCCACTCTCATCGTGAATTAACGATCGTGCAATTAACCCGCGTGATATCTAGAGCGGATCGCATTATCAAGGCTAAAGAGAGACATCCCGTTTACCGTCTGGATGGGTGAGGTCGTTAATACCAGTGTAACAAGTTGTGGGCCTAGATATATGGTATTCTATTGATTATATGGAATCAACCTCTTACTTTAATGTTTATAACGCTACCCGCGCTTGACATATTTGGTCAGTCGAATGTCGTGAAAGCTCATGTAATATAAGTCGATGCGTTAGCAAATGTATGACGTGTGACGATTAAGGTGCGGTCCAATGTATACACATATGGTTACATAACCGTATGTTAAAAGGAAAGAATTCGCCACGCCATGGACTCGAATAGGTTGTTGCGAAATAATAGGTCTGGGATGAGAAGGATATAGATTGGGTTTTGTCCTAAAGTCCATTATATATATATATATATATATATATATATATATATATATATATATATATATATATATATATATATATATTAATTTCGTTGAATCAAAGGAGAAATGCGTATCGACATTGACTTTGGTTTAATCTATATGAAGGTTACGCTATACCCATGGGATTTCTTAATCTTTGACAAGAGTCCCGCATTCAAAGATTGAACCTTTGCTTCAATTAAAAGGCGTGTCGCACGCCAGTGGGGTTTATAACCATTAAGGAAGTGTTGATTTATATCTCAATTCTTTGAATTGAGATATTAAAATAATTCGTATTGTTTATTTAAATTTACCCACTTAGGAAGTCGAAATGGCATGAGTTTTCCTGCATTGTAGGTGCTCGAAAATGGGATTTTCGAATGCATTTATACACAAATTTCAGAATTGAATTAGAAAATTAGACTAGGGGTTTTATCCTATATGAAAATGTATATATATATATATATATATATATATATATATATATATATATATATATATATATATACACAAATGTATGCACTACTATACACAACAGATGCACCACTACAAAGCTGGGAGTTTGGAAAATTTGTAATAAAGGCAAATAGAGACTCGCAGAGTTGAAGAGGTATGCGCTAAGGGATTAAAATTGCAAAGAACAAGTAAAAGCATGCAATAAGTGCTTGGAGTTGGGCATGAACAGAGAGGCAGGAGTGCTGCACGACAACAAAAGAAAGGAAAAACCACAAGCCATACGTAGTGACGCGAGAATGTGAATCAAAAAATGTAAATGTTTTAATTATTTTATATTCTTTGCATTTAAAAAAGGTAAGTATTCGAAGGAAAATAAAAATCCCACCGTAACATTGAAATTTGTACATATTTTTATACGTTTTTTAAATGAGCTGACAAAGGAATGAGAAGCGCGTAAGCCAAAGAGTCATGGTCGCTCCTCCAAATTCCTTTGTGGAATACAAAAAGTCATGTGATGAACTCTATATATAATATCAACTTGATATGCATAGAGAAGTTAGAGAGTGAGGTAAGAGAATGCAGAAATGAAGCAAAGAAGGCGCAGGAGAAGGAGGAGCCGATAGAGAATCCAAGAAGATGTCGAGATGAAGCAAAGGTGACATGAGAGGACCAATGGAGAGAAAAAGAGAAGGTACAGAATATAGTTGATATCCAAGGTAACCGAAGTTTTTTTCTTTTGAAAGAGTAATGAAGTTGGAGCTCTCATCAAGTTGTAGCTTATAGATGCCGCTGTAGCCGACCGGAAGCTGGTTTCCTCGTAGGCTACAAGCTCCGCAAAATTGACGAGAGCTGGAGCTTCCCTTGCAAGTTGTAGCTTCCATTTGAGGTTGGAGCCTCCCGTAGGTTGGTGCCTATATAAAATCAGTGGTGAGAGTGATTTGGAGCTTTCTCAGCATCACAACAATAATAAGATGTGGTTTTTCCCTTTATGGGTTTCACTTATCTCGTGTCTATGTGCATGATGTCTATGTGTTGATATGGTATATCTAGGTCTCGCTAATATTTGTTGCTCACATATTAAGACTCAAGTAATACATTTTCTAACTGCCATTAATTACCGCCACAAATAAAGATTTCTTTGACATTATGTTGATCATGAAATGAAGGTGTTAATAAAATTAATTCAATTCTTTTTTAAATTCCATAAATGTGTTAAACCCACCTCACCCCCTCTCGCCTCTTAACTATGGTTCAACAATTGGTATCGTAGAAGGTTCCTTTTGGTGTAAGCTTAATATCTTGAAGGAGATCTGTTGAATCATGGACTACCAAAATGTACCTGCTAAATACAACAAACTTTACTAAATGGAGAGACATGGTTAAAACAAAGCTTAATGGCTATGAACCTGAGGTATGGAAGCTTGTTTGTGATGGTTATTGCAATGCATCTCTACTCGCAAGAAAATAGAGGAATGGCAAGGCAAAATTTGTGATATACAACAATCTTCTATAACAATGAACTTGAGGTAATAATGGATTTAAATCTCATGAAAGAAATCTCTGTATGTGACACATTTCATGCATGGAGTAGACACCGAGGATTGTATTTTCGAAGGAGAAGAGAATTAAGAAGAAGAAAACTTCATGTCAAAAAGAAAATGTTCAATCAAATGAGGTACTTGTTAGTGTGAATGGTAGTAAAAAACCATGAACAGATTACGCCTAAGGAAAAGCCAAACTTGACACATCACCGACTCAAAGAAAAATTGAAGAATGAAAACAAAGACCTCGAAGACTTTGGTGCAACATGTGATGAGAAAGAATATGAATATAGGAAAGGAAATTATTGACCTGAATACACAAATTTGAAGAATCAAATAAAGTATAAGACACTCACAACAAATGAGAGAGAAAAGTCGGGAATGTGAAAGATTGGAAGAAGAAGCAGTGAGCCTAAGAAAGAATTTAGAAAAAAGCCCAAATAGAATCATTAATGAATACACCTCTAATGAAAAGCTCCTGGACAACTGGACCAAATACCAAATGCTCAAAGGTCACCCTTCATAAAGGTCGGGATAGGATATGAAGGAGAAACCGCAAGTCCAAGGTATAAGATAACAGGAAAATCATCTTTGTAAGAGTTATAAAGGGAAATGAAGCTACCTCGTAAAAATTCCTACAAAAGAAGCAAATGAAGAAGAACATAGAGGTGTAAAGAAACAATAGAATCACAGCAAATACGGAAAGAACAAAGAAATGAGAGGATGAAACAATCTCACTTACTAAAGGCTCAAGATACTCCTAAGGACGAATTGAATAAGTTTGGAAGATTTCAAAGAATGTTCTTCCTCCTACTTGGGAAGTATCACCAAGCTTTCGAAGCACACACTAGGACATGATGCAAAACATCGTAAGACAAAGAGAATCAATGTTAACTAGAAAAAGATGCTGCAAATGAGAAGAATACCTCAAGAAAGCAAAGGGAAAAGACACCTTTTCACTGTGTACACAAATCATTTCCATGGCTATTGTTATGCATGCAATCATTTTGGACACATAAACTTGTTGATCAGAAATTATGTTCAAAGAGGGGAAAAAAATATTATACTCCAGATCAAATGTACTTTGATAAAATAAGATGTTATGTATGCCTAAAAATTGGTCACAAAGAAAAGGACTATAAACCGCCATATATTAAAGAACTCTGTATTGATGATGAAATCCAATCCAATTAAACAAAACTATGAACCAAAAAGGAGTACGTACATTATGATGAACCCCAAAGGATTATGGAAAGAAATGAGAAAATGGGAGCCTATCATCTTGCTAATAACATAATGAATATGGCATAGTCTCAACGAGAGCTGCTCTAGAAAACAAAACAAAAATCCATCCAAAGGAAAAATATGAAGCAACATCACAGTGCAAGAAAGTACTATAATTATTCCCGATGAGAGTAATCTAAGAAGAGTCACATGAAATAACAAATGTTAAAATATCGTAAAGAATATTATCGGAAGCACACACTAGTCCTCAAGTAGGCCGATGGAAGGAGAGAAAGCAAGAAGTTAAACATGATGGAGAAGAAGACATCGCACATTAAAGTGACATTCACATTGTGCATCATTCCTACTAGTATGAATAATGATTCACCCTAAGAAAGATGAGTAAGAAAAGAGCCTATCATCACCGTATCACTACTTCCTTCATCTATGAAAATGTCCCTTGGAGGAGTACAGTTAAGTAAGTGATGAATCTCTCTGAGTAATCTACCCACGAAGATTTCTAATGTCAAATAATTGAAGATGTCGAAGATTATTATGTTAGAACAATCGAATTGTATGTAAAGCAACAATGTCTCTGGAGCAGCCTTAGAAAGGAAAATGCAGCTGATATTCATTTTAACAATGATAGAATAAGAAGAAGAATATGTCAAGATCAAATCTGTGGATATTGATGACTATTATGAACAAAGGGAAATCTCTATAGTAGAATTTATGAAGGATGTCTTAGTTATGGGTCAATATGCAGTCAAGTGAAATCTGCATGGTTTATCAAAGTAGTATCAATTGGCATTTAGGTACAAGAAAACATGCCTATCGAAGAATATCAAGTGTTATTATGGAGTAGCAAGAATATGGTACAGTCCTCAGATCAAAGGATTATGGAAAAAGTGCATCAAGGTGAAATTCTTAGTTATCTTCATTCAAAGAAAAGGTCAATAATAGAGCTAAAGGATCAAGATTTTACACTTGAAACATTATATTAAACATTGAAGAAGTATCTCTGCTTTATATATATAATTGCATGCCTTCCCCGAAGTCGCACATATATCTTCAAGGCCTCTTTCTAATATTGTTCATAAACTAGGTGAAGTTTGTTAATGAGATATAAATTAAACAACTTGAAGATGTTTTTTTGGAAATAATCATGATGTGTAATAGTTAAAATATCCGAATAATGAAGGAATAGTTGTGATTACCATTGAAGCTCAAAAGTGTTTTATTAGTTCATCCAAGCATTACCTACAGAAGAAATTGCTATATTTGACTCCTTTAAAGAGAGATTGATCATCGATATACATAATCCCTTATGAAATAAGGGAAATTGCATGATCGATAAGTGAGACTGACGACAGCACTTTAAATGTATCTAGGCCCAAGGGTTTGTTTGAAAATATAAGTTGTGCTGCGAGGAAAGTCATTTGCCCCAATATTGAAAGATATTGCCTATTATCACAATAAGCCGTAAGCTCCGGTGTGAATAATTTTTTCACAACAAGCACAAGGACCTTTCAATCTTTAAGAGTAATTTCCTGTTACCGCCAGCACCGATCACCAATAACAAAAAGGTGAAAGGTGTACCACAGCAACAAAAGATATACCGGCTTCATCAAAATTGAACATATGTACCGTAGACGTGTTGCTTTGCGTAGTAACACGTTTACTTCATCTTCAACCTTCCTCAATAGATATGCATCATAGATGAAGATTATAATATGTAATAAGTATAGTTGAAGCAAGCTTGATGTCACATGGAACATTCACAATCTTTAAGCTTGGATACAACAATGCATCTCCGATTATACAAGTCTGAATATATATGGCTGTCATAACTCACACTACACACAAGTGTAAGAGTCTATGCTTTGGGATTTGTATCTAATTATTGTGTATATTCAAGTTCTTATGATTCTCAAAAGTGTTCTCTCTCAAATAACTATCGTGATAACTGCTTAGGGAGCAAAGCATGGTACAAAGCCGTAAGAATAAGCCCTAAACATAACTCAAAGAGATGAAATGAAGGGATAGAATGCACACTAGAAATGTGAAACCCTTTTCCATTGATGTCAAAAGGGGAGGAGAAGAAAAAAAAGGGGCTTCCAAAAGGCAAGAAGAGGAAGTGTATTTCCATCAATGCAAAAGGGGAGATTGTTGGAAATGTTTTCTACTGATGGCAAAGGAGATGAAAAAGGAGTGAGCACCCGAAACATCATTCAAGGCAGAGGCGTAAGAGACATTAGAGGAAACAAAGACAAAGAGAGATAGAAAAAGAAAGGCAAAGGAGATAGACAAAGAGCAAGAGAGTCAAGAGCCGGAGAGAGAGAGTAGGTTGCGTAAGAGCCATCAGACTCAAAGGATCTGGCCAGACAAGCAATTTCTGAAAGTGAATTCATTTGTTCCCGAATGGATGTATATAGGTTGATTAATTATGGGGGACAAGAATAAATGTCAATTATGGGTTGTCGATGTTGTGGTTTAACAAATTTATGAGTTGTAGTCATCAATGACATGGAAATGACATAGAGTCCACTCTAAATTTCGATATTATACCCATCGATCAATAAGGTACTCAAGGAAATTATAGGCTCATTTAAATTATGGGTCAGGAAGTTCTCGAGCTTTGAATTCCATATAAGTAGGACCTCTATTGTAATGGAGGACTAGCTTAATTTGATGTTTATGAACGGGGATTTATAATTTGGAGGAGCTGCGGTAAAACCAAAAACATAATGATGGCACAGCAATCCCGTAAGATTAAAGTCATATTACACACACTGTATTAAAACATTGATGGCAAAGGAGGCAACAAGAGGCAGAGATGCATAAAAAAGACAAAGCAGGTTCTTACAAGGAGCATGAGAATAATATAGGGAGAGTCTATTTACGTAGACAAGCATAAAGAGACTCGTATGTGAGACTCAATTGGCTACATAGGATACCCGGAGAGATCTCAAGAGTCAGAAGGAGAACGATTCAAAATACATGTGTATTGCCCGATCGTATTATATGAGCATTGTCCTGGTGAAATTATGTGAATGGCTTTAAACTTCAATAAGAATGGGTTTTAATAAAGTTACAATATGTTTCAAAGAGTTGAACAATATTCGATTCAAACAAAGGATTCGAATCAGTGCAAAATTTGAGGCAGATGTGTTTTGTTAGTCGATTGTAATTATAGGGGAAATTTTAGTGTTCATTATAACCGTATTGATATTTTGGTAAAGAACCCGCATGGCCTTTGAATGAAAATCAACAATGGAATCTCAATGAAGTTGGGTTAGTGAGATGGTGTTTCGAATCGCTATCGATAGATAGATGAAGTCGTATGCAAGGGAAGAACCCTTCTTGAATATTTCATGGGGGAATTGAATGTCTAATGAGATTTGATTACAAATGTTGTTAATTGGGCTTTTATCTAGGGTCTTATAACTCTCTATTCAAATGTCAATTGAGCCATCGTGTGATGGATTCATGAGTCTTGAATTATGATGGACTAAGGTTTATCAACTCTTCGTTGAACAAAAATCGAGAACGATCGATGGAGAAAGAGTGCAGATCAATGGTAGGAGCCAAGGCCAAGGGTTTTAATCCCATCGAACCTTGAAGCGAACCACTACATTAATAATACAACGAGATCCATTCTATAGTTATCTCGTATTTGACTATCTAAAATCGAGATCGAGAATTGATAAGTCCGATTCATAAGTGGATGAACCAACTGTGGAATTGTTGTAAAAGGTTTGGCTTCATGATGATGAAGACTGGCTACTTAGAGTTGTAATGCCGCTAAATAAACATTGAGTTTACGAAGAATATTTAACCAAGGAAGAACAGAATCGATGGTTGGAGTTCAACCCGCCGGTTTTCATAAGAATGATGGTAAGTCGTATCTTAAGAAATTAGTGAGATCCATAAACCGGGTGATGCGTGTCCCCGAGTTGTATTGAAACCCACTCATCGCAAAATTAACGATCGTGCAATTAACCCACCTGACATTTGAAAAGCATTGTCGCATTATCAAGGCCAAAGTGACATCCCGTCACCCATTTGGACGGGTGAGGTCGTTAATGCTGTGTAACAAGTCAGGTCGTATATATGGTATTCTATTGATTATATGGAATCGAATTCTTACATTAATGTTTATAACGTCAACGTGCACTTTGACATATTTGGTCATTTAATGTCATGAAAGCCTATGTAATATAAGTCGATGAGTTAGAAACAACACATGTGATGATTAAGGTGCTATTCAATGTATACATATGGTTACATAACCATATGTTAAAAGGAAAGAATTGGCCACAAGATGGATTGAATAGGTTACAAAGAAATAGTAGTATGCCTGGACGAAGCATATAGATTGGGTTTTGTCCCAAATTCCATTATATATATATATATATATATATATATATATATATATATATATATATATATATATATATATATATATATATATATATATATTTGAATTTCGTTGAATCAAAGAGAAAGGCGTATTCTATTACTGACTGTTTAATCTATATGAAGGTTACATTATGCCCATGGGATTTTTTTAATTACAAGAGTCCCACACATTCAAAGATTGAACTTTCGCTTCAATTAAAAGGCGTGTCGCGTGCTAGTGGGGTTTATAACCATTAAGGAAGTGTTGATTTTATATTTCAATTCTTTGAATTGAGATATTAAAATAATTCAGATTGTTTATTTAAATTACCCCACCTGTAAGTCGTAAATGATATGAGTTTTGCCTGCATTGTAGGGTGCTTGGAAAATGGGATTACAATGCATTTATACATGTACTCTAGAATTGAATTAAAAATTGTGGACTAGGGGTTTTATCCCCGTATCGGAAAATAGGTATATATATATATATATATACAACAGATGCACAACTACGTTGAGCTTGGAAAATTTGGTGCTGCAGGGTAAATAACCGCAGAGTCAAGAGGTATGTACTTAAGGATTTAAAATTGTAGTGAATAGGTGTACATGCACAAGTGCTCAGAAAGGCGTAGTTAGAGGTATAAAAGATAGTTGCACGATAGCAACGTAAAGGATAAAACCAAAGAAGCTGGTACTGAGTAAGTTTATATACCGTAATCGAAATGTAAATATTTAATTGTTTTATATTGTTTGTGATGCAAAGGCAAGTATCCGAAGGAAAAGAAAATGCCACCGTAACATTGAAATTTTTACATATTGTTATCGTTTTTAAATGAGTTTAAAGAATGAGAAGGAAGAAGCCAAGAGTCATGGTTGTTCGCTCCAAATTCCTCGTGAATGCAAACAAATATGTGATGAACTCTCATTTATAATATCCACTTGATATGCATAGAGCTGTTAGAGAGTGAGGTGTAAGAGAATGCGTAAATGAAGCAAGAAGGGCAGGGGAAGGAGGAGCCGATATAGAATCCAAGAAGATGCCGAGATGAAATAGGCAGAGTAAGGAGGATTGATGGAGAGTAAGAAGGTATAAAATAGAGCTAATATCCAAGGTAAATCAAAGAAGTGTTTTCTTTTTGAAAGAGTAAGGAAGTTGGAGCTCTCCCTATCAAGTTGTAGCTTGATAGATGCCTCTACGTAATGACTGAGGCTGGAGCCTCCTCACAGTGTTGGTGTCTGCAGAAAATCGACGAGTTGGAGCTTCCTTGCAAGTTGTAGCTTGCGCATTTGAGGTTGGAGCTTGCCTTGCATCACAACAATAATAAGATGTGGTTTTCTCCCTTTATGGGTTTCCACTATATCTCTAAAATTATGTGTTTATATGGTATATTCATCCGTTAATATTTGTTGCTCACATATTAAGACCGCTAATACATTGTTCAATCGTTATTAATTGCTTTCTCATAAATAAAGATTGCTCACACATTATGTTGACTATGAAATGAAGGTGTTAATAAAATTTAATGAAAAATTTTTACAAGTCCATGAATGTGTTAAACTAATTCACCCCCCCCCTTCTCGCTCTTTTAACTAAGGGTTCAACAATTGGTATCGTGAGTTGTAAGTTCCTTTGGTGTAAGCTTAATAGCTTGAATGAGATCTCGGTTGAATCATGGACTACCAAAATGTACTTTGTGCTAAATACAACAAACTTTCCGAATGGAGAGACAAGGTTAAAACAAGCTTTAATGGCTTATGAACCCAAGGTATGGAAGCTTGTTTGTGATGGTTATTGCACAGACTCTCCCACTTGCAAGAACAACAAGAGGAATTCCAAGGCAAAAAACTGTGATATAAAACAATCTTCATACCAAGGACCTTGAGGTAATAATGGATTTAACCTCTCGTAAAAGAAATTCTAGACATATTACATTTCATGCATGGAGTGTATTAACGAGGATTGCACTCTCAAGAAGGACAACAAAATTAAGAAGAAGAAAAAACTTCATGTCAAAAAGAAAATGTTCAATCAAATCAATTGCTAGTGAATGGTAGTAAAAACCATGAAGAGATTGCAGTAACTAAGGAAAAGCCAAACTTGACATAGCCCTGATCGAAATAGAAAAATGAAGAATGAAAACAACACCCAAGACTTTGGTGCAGAGCATGATGTGAGAAAGAAATGAAGATAGGAAAGAAAATTATTTAACTAAAGATTAACAACTTGAAAGAAGAAAATAAAGTAGAAGACACTGCTGCAACAAATGAGAGAGAAAAGTCGAAATGTGAAAGATTGGAAGAAGAAGTAGTGAGCCTAAGAAAGAATTTAGAAAAAGACCAAAGAGAACTATTAATGAATACACCTCTAGTGAAAAGCTCTGGACAACCTGGACCAAATACTAAATGCTCTCAAAGGTCACCCTTCGTAAAGGTCGATAGGATATGACGGAGAAACCATTAAGTCCTAGAAGATAATAGGAAAATAATCTTTGTAAAAGCTAGTAAAGGGAAAATGAAGCTACTAAGAAAATTCCCTATAGAAGAAGCAACCAAAAGAAGAACATGAGGTGTAAAGAAAACAAATAGAATCAAGTAGCAACATGAAAGGACAGAGAATGAGAGGATGAAACAGTTAGCTGAAAAAGGCTCATACACTCATAAGGATGATCTGAATAAATTTGGAAGATGTTAAAGAAGGTTCTTTCCTCCTATGAGAAGTATCACTTGTTTCTCCTGCCACAAACCAAGACATGAAGCAACACATTGTAAGACAAAGAGAATCAATGTTAACCAGCAAAAGATGTATCAAATGAAAAGAACACCCCAAGACAGCAAAGGGAAAAGAAAATATTTCACCAAGTACACAAATCATTTCCATGGCTATTGTTATGCATGCAATCATTTTGGACATAAACTTGTTGATTGTAAATTATGTTCAAAGAGGGGAACAAAATATTATACTCCAGCTCAAATGTACTTTGATAAAACAAGATGTTATGTATGCCTCAAACTTGGTCACAAAGAAAAGGACTGTAAACTTCCATATATATTAAAGAACTCCAGACATATGATGAAATCCAATCCAATTAAACAAAACTATGAACCAAAAAGGAGTACAGACATTATGATGAACCCCAAAAGAGCATGGAAAGAAAAGAGAAAAGGGGAGCCTATCATCTAAATAACATAATGAATCTAGCATAGTCTCAGGGGCAGCTGCTCTAGAAAAAAAAACAAAATCCATCCAGTGACAAATATGAAGCAACATCACAGGGGTAGAGCAATTCATAATTATTCCCCATGAGAGTAATCTAAGAAGAGCTACATGAAATAGAAACTGTTAAAAGATCGGAAAGAATATTATCAGAAGCACACAATAGCCTGTAGATTGATGGAAGGAGAGAAAGCAGTAAGCAGCCATGATGATAGAAGAAGACATCAGCACATTAAAGTGATGATCACATTGTGCATCATTCTGCTAGTATGAACAATGATTCACCCTAAGAAAGATGAGTAAGAAAAGAGCCTATCATCACTATATCATTACTTCCTTCATCTATGAAAATGTCCCTTGGAGGAGTACATTTAAGTAAGTGATAAATCTCTGAGTAATCTACCCATGAATATTTCTAATAAAAGATTTGAAGATGTCTTCCTGAAGATTATTATGTTAGAATAGCTGAATTGTATGTAAAGCATCAATGTCTCTGGAGTAGTCTTAGAAAGGAAAATGCAGTGACATTCCTTTGAACAGAATGATAGAATAAGAAAATGGTTAAGATTTCAAGATCAAATTCAGGATATTGATGACTGTTGGTGTGAACAATGGAAATCTCTATAGTAGAATTTATGAAGGATGTCTTAGTTATGGGTTAATATGCAAGCTGAAGTGAAATATCTGCATGGTTTATCAAAGTAGTATCAATTGGCATTTAGGTACAAGAAGCATGCCTATCATTAGAATATCAAGTGTTATTATGGAGTAGCAGAAATATGGTACAGGTGCTCAGGATCAAAGGATTATGGAAAAATTGCATCAAGGTGAAATTCCCAGAGTTATATGCATTCAGCATGAAAAGGTCAATAATAGACCTAAAGGATCAGTACTCTGTTTACACTTGAAACATTATATTAAACATTGAAGAAGTATCTATTTCTATATATATAATTGCATACCTTCCTGAAGTCAGTACATATATCTTCAAGGCCTCTTTCTGAAGATTGTTCATAAACTGGGTGAAGTTTGTTAGCTGAGATATAAATTAAACAACTTGAAGATGTTTTTGTTGGAAATAATCATGACAGAATAGTTAAAATATCTGAATAATGAGGGAATAGTTGTGATTACAATTGAAGCTCAAAATTCTTTTATTAGTTCATCCAAGCATACTTCAGCAGAAAGGAATTGCTGGTATTTCACCATTTAAAGAGAGATTGATCATCGACATACATAATCCCTTATGAAATAAAGGAAATTTCCTGATTGATAAGTGAGACTGACTAATACACTGAATGTACCTAGCTTCAAGGGTTTGTTTTTTAAAATACATTGCACAAGTAGGAAACTCATTTGGTCTCTAATATTGAAATATATTGCCTATTCTCACAATAAGTTGTAAGCTATGGTGTGATTCATTTGTTCACAACAGCAACAAGGACCTTTCAATCTTTAAGAGTAATTTCCCTATCAGTAGTCTAGTACGTATCACTAATAACAAGCAGGAAAGGTGTACCACAGAAATAAAAGATATATTGGCTTCATCACAATTGAACAGATGTGTACTGTAGATGTGCTTTGCAAAAAAAGACTTACTTCATCTTCAACCTTCCTCAATAGATATGCATCATAGATGAAGATTATAATATAGACAAAAGTATAGATGAAGCAAGCTTGATATGTAACATGGAACATTCACGATCTTTAAGCTTGGATACAACTATGCATCTCTGATTATACAAGTTTGATTATATATGGCTGTCATCACCTACACTACATACAAGTGCAAGGAGTCTATGCTTTGGGATTGTTTCAAATTATTGTGTATATTCAAGTTCTAATGATTCTCAAAAGTGTTCTCTCAACAACTATTGTACACCAGTTTAGAGCAGCATGGTACAAAGCCAGAAGAAGAAGGCCTAAACATAACTCAAAGAGAGGAAATGAAGAGATAGTATGCACACTAGAAAATGAGCAACCCTTTGCCATTGATTTCAAATGGGGAGGAAAAGAAAAAAGGGGCTTCCAAAAGGCAAGCAAAGGAAGTGTATTGCCATAAATGCCAAAGGGGGAGACTGTTGGAAATGTTGTCATTGATGGAAAAGGAGATGACGAAGGAGGAGCACCTGAAACATCATTCAAGGGGCAGAAAGGTAGTAGAGACATCATAGGAAATAGAGACAAAGAGAGATAGCAAAAGAAAGGCAAAGGAGATAGACAAAGATCAGAGAGCTGAAGAGCTGGAGAGACAGAGTAGGTTGTAGAAGAGCCACTTGATTCAAAGATCTAGCCAAGACAAGTAGTCTTGCAAGTGAATTCATTTGTTCCTGAATGGATGTGTATAGGTTGATTAATTTCTGTGTGGGATAGAAGAATAAATGTCAATTATGGGCTTTCAATGTTGTGGTTGAACAAATGCATGAGTTGTAGTCATCAATGACATGGCAATGACATAGAGTACACTGTAAAATTTGATATTACAGCCATCAATTGAATAAGGCGCTTGAAGGAAATTACAAGCTCTTTTGTGAAATTATGGGCTGTGAAGTTCTGAATTTTGAATTCCATATAAGAGACCCTATTGTAATGGAGGACTGGCTTAATTTTATGTCTATAATCAGGGATTTATAATTTGGAGGAGATGCAGTAAACCCAAAAGCAGAATTATGGCACAGTAATCCCGTGAGACAAGCTTATTACACATACTGTATTAAAACAGTGATGGCACAGTTTTATGAATTTGAGGAATTATGTGATGGAACGTCTTAACCCTGCAAAGATCCTCAATTGTTTTAACAATGTTTGATAATGAAATATATCTCGGATGTTCATTTTAGTGTTGGAGAACCGGGAGAAGAGTAATGAATTAAACTTCTGGCATTGATTTATTGATGGGTAAATGAATCTATTAAAAAGGACTAATGGAGTTCCGCACTTCTCTGATGAATAACTGGAAACTGCAACTAAATATTGGGAATTGAGCCTGAATGGCTACCCTCCTAATAGATGGAGGATATCTATAGTGCGAAGGAGGGACCCCGGGACAAAGTCGGGGATAAGGCCCTATGTTAAGGAATCATGAATCGAGCGCAGAGGTTTGGTGATAAACCTATGCATGAATGGAGCTGTGCATTATAATAGCAGAAGCGTCATGTTGAAGTGTTGACAAAGCAAAGTATAACATATGAGAAGGAGCAATAGAGAATAACCAAAGAACTGTATGAAAATGAATTTAAGAAGACATATTGGGATCGTGAACAAATGAAGGAAGGAACAGAACTTCAAGCACAACTGAATGGAACCACGTGCACTGTGAATAGTGATAGTGGGTTTGGAACACCCGACGGTTTTCATCGCACCGCTTTTGTACAGTAAGCTGTATTTACAATTCGAAAGCGATATATGCCAGGAGCTGACACGTTTTCTTAAGCGGTTTGGAGGTACCACTCTCATCGCTAGTTAAAAGCCCATGCATCTAAGTCACGCGAGATTCGATTGAGGACGTCGGATCATCTGAAGCAGTGCGACGTGCTGTCCGCTGTTGGATGTGGAAGGGTCGTTAGTGCAGGGCCCAGTTCTAATTTATATTGATCGGGACTGTTCAAACCATGATTGCGAGTTTAACTAAGGTATGTCCGATGTGGTTTATTTTTGTTATAACGCTTCCAAAATTGAAGAAGGCCGTAATATATATATGGATATATTGTAGTGCACATATAATGGTTGTATATGCGAAGTTGGCACAATATGAATTGTGTGAAAAGGTCAAAGGATAGTTGCAATTGAAATGTTCTATGAACATTTAATTAAGGTCACTTATACATGTAGATTGAATCTAAGTCAAGATTAAGAAGGGAGTTAACATGTGGAGATCAATGGGTTATATGCAATACGGGGTTTAACCTTAGGCCAATGAAAAATAGAGCTCCCCCCTGCAAAATAATTATAAGAGGGTGTATTGTATGGTTTTATAACCCTTGAGATTCCGCATTTTTAGGCCCGATAAGAGGTGTGTGGTTTCTTAACTAAAAGAGCATTTTTATTTAATATCTCAATCACGGATTGAGATATTAATATACACAGATGTAATTAAATTTTCAGTTAAAAGGAAGCAGAGCACGTTGAGGTTTCCAGATTGTGAAGTTGATTGGGCAAGAAAATTTGGATGCATTTTACACACAGATTGAGATTGAAATAATCTGAAGTTTGGGACTGTGGGTTAACCCCTGCAACAAATATTAATATTATTGAATAACTATTTAATGTAGTGGATGTGTGGGCCCATAAAATAAATGCAATATAAAACGTCCTAGTGCCAAAGGAGGTTCACGTTAAATACCCATGGTTGTAATGTTACAAGTGCTTGTGCATTGGTTTAAAGGCATCAAACCATTTGTTAGAGTATTAAGAGCTTAAGTTGGAAGATACATGAGTTTTATAGTCTTAAGGTTAAGACTTACATAGTTTTATATTTTCCAAAATGTGAGTTAAATCGAATTAGATTTGAAATATGGGGAATGTGGTTTTGATAACCATCAGATGTGAAAAGAAAATCCTTCAAATACATTGAGTTAATTTTCCAACAGAAAATTAGAAGAAGCTGGAATTTTTACGTAATGAGAGTTTGAGAGTTATTGGTGATCTAAACCTATAAAACAGGCATATATACAGCAGATACACAACTACAGTGAGCTTGGAGATTTTTTATAAAGGTAAACAAAAACTGCAAAATTGAAGAGGTATGCAGCAAAGGTATTTAAAATTGCAGTGAATAGGTATACATGCACATGTGCTCAGAGTTGCAGTAAACAGAGGTATTCAAGATAGTTGCATGACAGCAATAGAAAGGACAAAACCAGCAAGCCAAGGGCTAAGTGAAGTTTATATATTGAAACTGAAAATGTAAATGTTTAATTTTTTTATATTGTTTGTGATGCAAAGACAAGTATCTGAAGGAAAAGAAAAATCCCACTGTAACATTGAATTTTGTACAAATTGTTATACGTTTTTAAATGAGTTGGACAAAGGAATGAGAAGGCAGAAGCCAAATAGTCATGGTTGTTCACTCCAAATTCCTTGTGGAATACAAACAGTCATGTGATGAACTCTATATATAATATCAACTTGATATGCATAGAGCCGTTAGAGAGTGAGGTAAGAGAATGCAGAAATGAAGCAGTAAGGAAGAGGAGAAGGAGGAGTTGATAGAGAATCTGAGAAGATAGTGAAATGAAGGAGGGCAGATATGAGGACTGATGGACAGCAGAAGAGAAGGTACAGAACAGAGCTAATATCCAAGGTAAATCAGCAAGTGTTTTTTCTTTTGAAAGAGTAAGGAAGTTGGAGCTTCCCTATCAAGTTGTAGCTTGATAGATGTCAATTATAGCTGATTGAGGTTGGAGCCTCTTGTAGGTTGGTGCCTGCAAAAAATTGAGGGGAGTTGGATTTTCCTTGCAAGTTGTAGCTTGCAGAATTGAGGTTGAAGCCTCCTGTAGGTTGGTGCCTACAAAAAATCAATGGTGAGAGGGAGTTGGAGCTTGCCTTTGCATCACAATAATAATAAGATGTGGTTTTCTCCCTTTATGGATTTCCACTTATATCTGGTGTCTATGTGCATGATGTCTATGTTTTGATATGGTATATCTAGTCTGAAAATACTTGCTGCTCACATATTAAGACTGCTAATACAGTGCCTAATCTTCTTGTTAATTGCTTCTCACAAATAAAGATTGCTCACACATTATGTTGATCATGAAATGAAGGTGTTAATAAAGTTTAATGAAAAAGTTTAAAAGTCCATGAATGTGTTAAACCGATTCACCCCCCCTCTCAGTTTAACTAAGGGTTCAACACCCCACCATTGTTTCTTTCATTTTTTCAGTTTCCTTAAATGTAGCAGAATTTACTATTTTTGGCATTTTTTCATGTGCTGAACTTCTGGAGCTATTTTGAGGCCCTAAATGACATTTTTTGGGAAACTTGAGGCAAAAATTGGTGGTTGTTTGATGTTGGCTACTCAAAAGTTTTATTCCTCGGATAGATCTTTCTAGCGAGGTATTTTCCGTGTCAAACAAAGATCGTATGCGAAAGTTATGACCCCGGGAAGTTGATGTACCAATTTACCCAAACAGGGCCCATAGTTTCGGCGCTTCATCTCCTAGGGTTAGGTTTTTGGATGTTTAGGTCTCTCCTAATTTCAATTTCAAACATAATGATGAAGAAGCTGTCATTTTTTTTTCTAGAATCTCTCCCATTTGGACTTCAACTCATAAAATTGAAAATCACGTTTATTCCATTTCATATATATATATATATATATAAACAAATTGCATATTAAAAAGTATTAAAGTGATTAAAATAAAAAGGGTTTTTTTTTATGATTATGATTTTGCTAAGCACTAGTTGGTTCGAAACATTACATGATCCTATGTGATTATCACAAGCAGTTTTTTACAAACAACAAAGTATTTTATTATTAAAAAAAAATAAAAATTGTTGACAATGGTTTTATAACATGTTTCCTACTTAAACGAAAATATTAATATTTTTTTTACTTCCTACAATTTTTAAATTATTATCAATAATTTTTTTAAATATAATATATCAATTTTAGTTTTAAAATTAAATAAATTACAATTTTTTTAATTTAAAAAACATCAATTCTTTTCATTAAATATTTAATTTTCTTGTCAAATAATATATGTATTCAAATGGTTTATTTAAGTTATAAGGTGAACATAAATTTTTGTTTTTTTTTTTAATCTCTTCAAAATCAATACAAAATTATGTTGATTGACATACACATTGAAAAATCTTATTTATGGTTTTGAGAGTGGAAAAGTAATATTTTTACCACATCTCTTTAATTCATGGTTGTAATATTAAAAATGAACCTAGGAGAATAGAATGAGTGATATTATGGATGTTTTATAATGCTTTTAACTAGAAAATGTACCAAATGTTGCGAAAGAAACGTCATAAGGCTAGGAAAGAGTAGTATAGAAGAAAGAATATGTGACCATAGTTTTGTATAGGTAAATGGGAATTAGGAGCACCCTACCTAGCTAAATAAATTAACAAGAAATGTTTCATTAATATAGGTAATAGTGTCCCACTTAGCAAGATATGGACTAATTTAAACAATAGCAACATCACCCTAATGTAAAAATTAAATATGGAACTTTTGAACCTTATATATGTAAAATGCATATTCATATTGTCATTTATATTTGATACTCATTGTGTGTTCTTCTCTTGACTGCATTTATAATTTTATATTATCCATGGCATGTAATCTTAAATAAAATTTCAGTTTTTAATGCCACTGATCTCAATATATAAAAAGTATTTAAAATATTATAAGCCATGAAATTTGCAGTTATATCAGATGATCATACTATTACCACAAGTATGGGCATGGTTCTCCTTTCCGTTTTCCAGAGCACACCTACATTATCCTTTATGGAGTTTGAATTGTCGTGAAAATTATTATAATTGAGGTTGGGAAAATTGGAGGCTTATCACTGAAACAACTGCCATTACCATTCTGTAAAAAAATTATAATATATATATATATATATATATATATATATGAATTATGTGAAAATTATAGCCAAATGTGAGAAATCCTTGCATCTAGAGAGATTGAGCATTAGACCAAAACACAATCAATCGAAATAACAATTATGGTGAGAAGAATTCTTTTGGAGTAGAGACATTAACATTGGCTCAACTATATGCAAATGAACAAAAAAAAAACTTGCAAGGGATGTCACGTAATGATGAATCCTGTCACAAGATGCAAGTTGAATGCACCCCATATGGCAATGCCTTTCCCATAACAACAAACTCCATACACAGAACAAGTTAGACATCAAATCAGTTGTGCTTCCTACTATCGCCAAGGCCCAGCATAATGTAATCACCTAATAGTAAAATATCAAAACAAGTATATGTAGCTCAACCCCTACAACATTGGTTTAGATGTAGTGAGTGTTGTTAGTGGGCTTCACAAGTGATTCTTCATCACTTGCTCTCAAACCCATCCAAGAAATATTTGGTAAAATGTTTTACTCGAAATTTCCATTCCCCCTTTCTAGAATTATATGAAATAAGTTGGCACCCTTCTCTTCAGTTATCTATTTTAGCCTTTTCTCAAATTTTTCCACCTAAGGGCCTTTTGAAAACTCTTGACGTGTCTTTTTTTCCTTGAATTTCAAATTTAATAATGATATTTTTGCAGTCTTGTTTAGACCCTGGCCTACAAGAGGTGTTTATCTTTCATCCATGTACACAAGGACCTCACACTTGTTGAATTGAATAATACTCTCCAAGTCAAGGCATCTAACATCCGCTTCCCTAAAAACTTCACTGATCCATAACCCTTTCCATCTAAGATAAAATATTTAACCTGACAACAATAATAAGGTTTCACAGTCTCTTTCACTGATAATTCTTGTATCATTGGTTCCATATTGTAGTCAGCATGCCAAAGCTTTGGCATAGAAAATTTAATTTATGTAGCATGCATATAAGTTATGACAGCTTCACCATTCATATTTCTAGATATTCACGGATATCCAGACCCTTTAGGGTAAAGTTCTTCTAGAGAAACATTATGTCTCGTAAAAGATTCTGAAGTAAAATATTCTATGGATTTTGATGGAAGAGGAATATTATAAAGGTCTGCATTATCAGTATTAGTACTTGGACATGTATTGGTAGTGCCTATAAAATAGAAAAACAATTAGTCAAAAACATTAGAAACCAAGGGGGAGAATTTTGAATAAAATAAATACATCATTTTCTTTTTCCCTACACCATATTAGATAAATTGATATGGACAAGTTGATAATGCGGATTATTAATACATATTTTGAGGTTCTTGTGTAGAGTTATTTTCAAGACTAGGATGTCCAGCGATAATATCCACTTCTTGTGCCCAATATTGTTCCTACAATTTCTACACAAACTTCATAAAAAAAAATATTGAAAGGTTCACCCACAACCTTATATTTAAAGACTCGAGTAAATTTTGGATAGATTTTCATAATATTTTGTCACTCTACAAGAAAGGTCGGGGGAAACATGTCCTAAATTTACATTTTTACTAAAGGACATGGTAGCAAGAGCTCTTGCAAATTGCACAAAGTTCTCCATTGTGAGAGTCGCCAAGCTATTTTTTTGTGAAATTTTATAAACCTTTACCGACAACAAAGTCCCTATAGCGAGCAATGGGAATATCTTAGAGAAGTATGTATACCAAAAAAATCATGAATTTCAATATTTTAAATCTACCAAAAAGGGTAAATAGGATACAAAAATGGCCTAAAGGGTTTTTGGGTATTATATGAATAAAATATTGATAGTAAAGAGATAAGAAAATTTCAAAATAGAAAGGGTAGGAAACATGTAGTCCCCTACTCCCCAACTCAATCTACTCGAGTGGGGTGGCTACACTCTACATATTTATCCCAAAGTTAATATCCTTATCCCTATCAAGAGAGAATTCAATATAATAGCTCATACTACCAGTACCATTGTCATACTTTAGATTCTTATACTCAATTTGGTCAGTCATCATATATGTTACATTCATCAGTTGATCACCATAGTGGCAGCTTGCCACACCATCACACAGAGAGTCCTCATTTCAAAACAAATGCACTTCCCATCTCTACTACATCAACATCATTGTACCTATTAACCGACCTGTTGTCTGGGATATGATTATTATACTGTCCCAACCCCTTGATTCCTCATTACTTGAAGGTTATTTCCACAAGCCTTCTTTGATGCCATGCCAATATTACCACAACGTTTATTCTTCTAGACCCTCTTCTTCCAGGAATCATTGATAATTTTTAGGCCATTCATTTCAATATGGAAATCATTCATTCAATTTTAATGGCATCATACATTTTGATTTTTCACTGGTGCTAATTTTGTCACAAGATTATGAAAAAATTCATAGTGTTCCATTTGGTACTTCAAAAATGTCACCCAGGGTTGTCCTATTACATTGGACTCTAGATGTATGGGTTTATGAGGAAAAAAACTTGCCCAACAAGAACCTCTTCTCAGAGAATTTTAGGAATGTAGTTACAAATGCATTTCTAGAAAATTGTCTGCCAAAATAGAAGGGCACATATCTCATCAAAAACCAATAAAAAGTGACCCATATGTGTTAGTTTTCATTTCAAGTGCAGTGGTTTCCAGGACTCGAGTGATTAGAAATTACCGAGATCCTGTATGGATATAACATTTCTCTATTCCCATTGCATACAAGGTTGCAACTGTTTTATTTGTAATAAAGGATAATGATTTCAATGGTTCTCAACTTATTGGTGTTGTTGTAATACCCATAGAGAGAGTGTTCTCTGGTCATATTATTGAGGATTGGTATCTTGTGTTAGGCCCTAATGGAAAGTTTTGTAATGTGGGAGCCACACTTCTCACAACTGCTAACTTACAATCAGATAAACATGCAACTTAAATGAAATTCAACTCTAACCTATATGGAATATTTCATGCTTATAAAACAAAATAGGATGGATTTGAAGGAGTGAGTGAGTGAACTTATCTGAAAGAAGCTTATAACCATGAATACTACTTCAAGGTAAAGTTTTACACTTCGTAATATTTTCCATAAGGTGCCCTCCATGGGAATGAGTCTTTGCATTTTTGGGATCAAATATCAAGTGTTAATGCATCATCTAGATAAAATTGTCCTACATATTCAAAGAAGCTCTGGGAATTAATGACTGGGCCTAACTATCAAATATGAATCCATGCTCTACTAAAAACATTTTAAAATTGCTATATTTGCGCTTTGAATATACTACCATTAGAAAAACTCTTTTGTTTTCACAATTTTGTTTTTCTTTATATTGTTTAAATTGTGTTGCTTTACAGAAGATGGTTCAATATTTACTCTATGTTTCTATTGGAATCAAATAAGCATGAAACTTAAATAAAATTAAACTCTAACATGTATGGAAGATTTCATTCTTATCAAATAGAAATAGGATGGCTTTGAAGGAGTCAGTGAGTGAACTTCTCTAAAATAAGCTTATAACCAGTAATCTATTGAAAAAATTGGTGTAGTTGATACCATGGGCGATATACCCTAAGGATCCCTTCAATGTTGAAGTTGTCGTGGATTCCACATCAGATTCGGTGAACATATGGGCCAATCTGAAATTAGCAAGATGATTTGTCATGCCTTCGTCAATAACACATTATGCAGTTTCAGGTTACAGTGCACAATAGGAAGACATTTTTTTAGATGTAGATATGATAACTTGTGTGCAACATCCAATAGTATCTGTAACCACATCTCCAAATTGAGCTTCTCACTCCCCACTCCATGGATATGGTCGTCGAGGTTTCCATTGGGCATGAATTGCAACACCAAAGCCTTGAAATCCATAGTGGAGCATGCCGTGATGATTTTTAGTAGATTCTGATGCTAGAATTTTACCAAATTTCTGCATTCTTTACTGAAGCTCTTCTCTCCTTTGTCATATTCTATACTAGTGAACACCTTAACATCAACAATCTCACCTCTTGCTAAAGTTCCCCTATAAACCAATGTTTGGATAAGGTCTTGAATGGTGCTTGTTTGAAAATCCAAAATATAAGCCCAATGCAAAACACCACACAGATACCCATTCCCTAGGAAATCGATATTAATAATTTACTATTATTCTCCTTTTCTTCTTGTTTGTAGAATTGGGCTTGTTCATAAAGCAATCTGGTAAGCCAAAACATTTCACACACAGTCTAGGATTTCCTATGAATTATTTATTTTTCAGGTTCTTTAATGAACTCGAACATGGAAATGAGCTCGATAAATCATTATATTATTGATTCAAGATCCAAAGCATTCTGAGCTTTGCTATGGAATCGGGAACATGCCCTGTTATATTGTTGTGAGATAGATCTATGACCTAAATGAGTGGTTTTTTCTCCCCAATCAATGTAGGAACATATCCTATGAGATGATTGAAAGAGAGAGTGAGGTACAACATGATACCCCACTACATCATTTGGGAGGAACATGCCCTGAAAGCTTGCTATTGGAAATATATATTGATCTAAGCCATCTTCATTCCTCCCGCTTCTATGGGCACGATTCCTATCAAAACATTGACATATATATCAAAAGTAGTATGCAAGTTTTGTATATTTGCAACCTCCGAAGGCATGATGCCGGAGAGCTTATTCCGTCAGATATCGAGAAGCTCCATATACTTTCACTAACTGATTTGCGGTGGTATCCTCCCTTGAAAATTGTTCATGCTTAAGTTGAGTTCTCTGATATTTTTAAGCATGTCAATGATTTCAAGAATTGAGCTAGATAGCTTGTTAGCAGAGAGATACAGATATATGTGGGTTTCATTCATTCATTGGAATTCCCTCGGAATGTTTCCTTGAAATCTATTGTCGTTTAAATCGAGAGCTTGCACACTAAGGAGTTTTGTGATTTAATAAGCAATGGTATGACTAGGGAATTTCTACCGATGTATAATATTGTAAGGGTGGAGATATTGCCAATAGCTTGGGGTATGGTTCCATTAATGGCATTTTTATCTAGATTAAAGAATGCTAAAGTCTAAGAAATTTAGTTGATGGCGAGAGACTGAGTACCTCTAAGATGATTGTCGGATAAATCTAGCTCCTCCAATTCGGTACAGTTGGAAAGAGCTTCAAATATAGAGATTCTCTGAGTGATGAAGTTGCTCGTGGACATTATGAAGATCTTGAGCTGAACCAACCTAACCAGTTCTTGAAGTATGACTCTAGTGATCTCTTTGGATCCGACTTCAAGATGCCAAAGATGGGAGCAGTTCACCAGTGATGCTGGAATCCATCCTTGAAGATTGGCGGCGAACAGAAGAAATTCCTCTAGTTTCATTAGCCTATATCCTAATTCTAATGGAATCGTCTCAGAGATCCCATTGTAGGTTAGCGACAATGGACAGAGCTCTTTGGAGTTGAGAAGAGATGGCTTCGCTGAGATATTTTTGGAAGAGATTAAGAAACCAGAGGTTAATTTCAGAAGAAATAGTTCCTGTCAATTGAATTAGAGATAAATCAATCTTTCTCAGCATTAAATAGTTTCTAAGGTTCTAAGGAATCAAACCCGTGTGGGTGTTCCTGTAAGAGGCTAACAACTACAAGCTCTTTAAGTCACCCAACTGGTGCGAAATTGTCCCTATTAGAGCATTTGCAGAGAGGTGAAGCTTCTTGAGTTTCCATAGCCATCCCAAAGCCTTGGGTATGTGACTTGTAAATCCATTATGGGAGAGATCAAGAGTCTGGAGGAGTGATAAATTCCCCAAGTGGGAAGGGATGGTGCCATTTAAGCTCGCAACAGAGACCCGCAAGGGATGAATCCATGGCTTTCTATTGTTATTATGGTCCTCGAGGTTGAATATCATACTGAGGTGGAAGGGATATTCATATATGTTAGGGATTAGAGAGTTAGTTAGGCAGTTAGCTTAAATGAAGGAGGGGTGGATAGAATGGCTTAAAATATTTTAATCGTCTAACATTTGATCTAATGGTGCAGATAGGTGCACAATGACAACTCAGGGATTTGGTTTCAAAGAGGAACTCCTTACAACATCGTAAAAATATTATACAAGTGTTAATTTTTCAAATACTTCACTTATTTATAATGCACATATTGCAGAGCATGTTAAGGAGGTAATATTTGTGGATACTAAAGTGTCAAAGGTGGACCATCTACATTCCTTAGATGAAGAAGATGTGTTGACTAGTCCATTTAATAGGTAGTCGCCTCTTACATTAGCTTTATTGGCTTTATATTATTGGAGTCATTCATCTCAGATGAAGAATATGACATGTCTCTTTGTTGTTAAGGTTCTTTTTCATGATTTATTTTTTTATCAATTTGAGTAATAAGGTGTTATTTAAAGGGTTTTTGGTCTAGGAAAATGAGGTTGTATGAGAACTCCATTGTTTTTAAAATGTGATCTTAATTATATTCCAATCAATATGATAATAGCATAACAATAAAATTTGATCTTAATTCTATTCCAATCAATATGATATATTAGCATAACAATACAAATAGGTATCAATTTATGATAAACATATAAACATTTACTTTGTAATACATTTGACATTACCAAAATTAAAAATAAAAATAAAAATTATTTATATCATAACTTTAATTTATATTATTATTATTAAAAATAAAAGAGAATTAATATATGAGTTCAACCTATATAGTTAAAAATAAATATGTAACAAGATTCTTCAATATTTAGATTCACTCTCAGTTTACTTTGTTGTGGTGATTCTTAATCTATGAATAGGTTTTGTTGGAATACCATGAGTAAATATCATGGCTTACCAATACTATGTGGCCAAAAACCATAACTAATTTCATATGACACTTTTTTGTATGGATTTTTTTATTTTTTCTTATTTAATTAATTTAATGAAAATGGTGGAAAGTGGCATATCTACTTTTGAGACAAATATCAATCCTTAATATGTAACAACTATTAAAAATATTATGGAGAGTAATTCTCTATCATCCACCTAATAATTAATGGTAAGAGGTTAAAACCCTACCATCTATTTAATAATTAATGATAATTAAATTAAAATTATAGAACATTTATTCCAAAATAGACATGTCTCTTAAAATAATGTTGCTAAATTTCTTAACTATCACTTTCAATATAAAATTGAAGTTTGAGCTATTAATATGTACACATTTGAGACATACCCATACCAATCAATGATTTCCAAAAAATAGTTATAATTCACCAGTAAGCACATTGAAATGTAAATGTGCCACAACTAAAACTCTATCATGTATTACAATGTCATGGAGCTTTCATGCAAACATTTTACGTATCTTATGTTTTAATTTATTATTTTACTTTCTAAAGAAAAAGATAGAAATTTGCAAGAAAATTTTCAATTGGTAACTGGAAGGTCGTAGAAATGCAAAAGTGGCATTTCAAAATAATGATAAACAACCAAATATTTGTTGGTAGAACTAAAGTTGTTAACGATGAATCACAAATGTACAAGGGATTTCAAATATTTTGGAGGGCATAACTCCAAAATTGCCTGCAATATATCACATCTATGTAAAGACTGAAATGTTCTTCTATGGAATGCAATGGGAACTAAGGACAAATTTAAAAATTATATTTATATAAAGCATATTAGGCTTAGGATTATGTACATATCTTCCTTGTTTTGAATTTCATAAGTGTATATCTCACACATACAATACAATACAAAAGACAGACTATGGGGATTTGGTTGTCTTCATACTTGTGAAATTGATGTGTAGATTGGTGGAAAGATTTAGGGCTTGTGTAAAAAAACTATCAATATATAATTTTCATTTCCTCAATGAGGTTTTTCACTCATTCATTCATTCCTCTGGCTTCATATCAATCTTCATTTATTAATGGGTTGGGATTATATTTTACTTCATTTTTATAGTGTTAAATGGAATTGTAATTAGTTTTTCACGACGTGAACATTCATAGAAATGCATGCCCTTTGGGAAATACTAATATTCATCCTAGGTAAAGAAGTGAGAGTAGTGTGTGTGAAAGAGAGTGGAGAGGAGAAATAATAATAATAATAAGAGTATCATTAAAGAGAAATGGGAGGACTTGATATTTGTGAAGGAAAAGAGCTATTGAAGTATGGGAGAAAGAAAACATTAGTGGATGCGAGTGCGATATTAAAAACAATGTGGAAAATATATACACAGATGAGAGTTTGATTAAGAGCATTGGCCAAGGTGGGTTTGGCATTTATTCTCTGCGGTTGAAAATAAACATGTCCAAACCTTGCCCCTACGCGAAGGAAAAAAAACAATGTATTGTGGCTAGAATCCAAATCAATTCTAGAGGTCATTGTTGCATCGACATTTTATTGGAGAGCGAGCATGCGCTGAGGCAATTCCAATTGCTGGAGAATGGAGAGAAGTAATTACACGATGACGAAAATAACAGGTTTGGGGAGAGGATATTGAAGAAGCTCTGTGGAGTTGAGAAGATATGGCGGGATAGCGGTGCTGAGATAGTTTTTGAAGAGATTAAGAAACTAGAGGCCGATTTCGAAAGGAATAGTTCCCGTCAACTAATTTAATGATAAATCAATATTTATCACCATGGAATAGTTTCGGAGGGTCCAAGAAATCGAACTTGTGTGGGAATTCCCATAAGAGGCCAGAAATTGCAAGTTAAGTCACCCAACTAGTGCATAATTATCCCTATCAGAGCATTTGCAGAAAGGTAAAGCTTCCTGAGTTGTCACAGTTGTCCCAAAGCCCCGGGTATGTGACCTGTAAATCTATTATGGGAGAGATCAAGACTTTGAGGAGTGATAAATTCCCCAATTGGGAAGGGATGAACTCATCACTTTATATTTTTATTATGTTCCTCTAAATTGAATATCATATCGAGGTGGAAGAGACATTGGTAGGGATTAGGTCTCAGAGAGTTAGTTATTTATTTAGGTTAAATGAAGGAGGGGTGGATCGAATGGTTTACAACATTTTAGTTATCTAACATTTGATCCAATGGTGCAAAAAGGTACACAATAGCAGCTGGGGGAGATTTTTTTAAAAAGAACACCTTACGGCGTAATTAAACTAACCAAATGTGTATATTTATTTATTATTTTAAAAATATATGTTTAAGTCATATATTATTTTTATTTTTAATTAATGATAATAATAATTTTTCGAATAGGTGTCCACGGGGTTTTGGATAGATGGTGATTAGGTTCTTTGTTAAAGTATTCCTTGGTGTAAATTCATCTGTTCAATTCCCCACCCTGATCGAGGAGATATATTTGACATGATGAAGATATAGTTGTAACATGCCCCACTCAACCTTTTTTTATGTGCCATCATTTATGACCCAATTAACATTACCACTTAATTAATATTTACCACTCACACATTTTTCGAGGATATTATGATGGTACTTGGTTATAGTGATTTAATTGTTATCGGGGTTATAAATACACAATTCAATTTTCCACCTATAACCTACGGAGAGTTGGTGCATCGATAATAATATAAGACTGTGGGTACTGATATGGCTAGCATTCTCAGATCATGCTTAGTTTTGGTGGCATATTACAACTGGTAGAAGATAAAACATATTTCAAACCTTATAGGGAAAATTAAATGAATTCTCATGGAGGTGCTCACCTATGAGCCACCTAGCGATCTGATTGTATACATATTTTTAATGGCAGATCCTTGTGTTGGGGATTTAAATTGATACATACTCTGAATAACTTGAATTATTTCATTAATGCCTTCTCATTAACAATAATCATGATGATTTTTGCATAGCTGATCTACCTTAATGCTTAAACATTTCTCTCCTTTATACAGACCTAACACAATTCCAATTGAAATTTAGAGAACCTACAACTATCACTTAATCACATAGGTATTCGGAAAATATCCAAAATCAATGGCTACCAAAGATTAGGGTTGAATCGACAACCTCCAACAACAGAGGACAGTTAGAGTGTAATTGCCTCTCATCTAACTATCATGTGAGGTCATTTGTTCCATCTCGTGCTACAGGAGATATATACAATTTTCTTGGTGAATTTATCCTATTGCAGTTTAAGTCCTAGGAATTGCATGCTCAATCAAATTCTCATGAACAAGGGCCTTCCAGACATAACCTGGGAAGATAATATCATTTTTATTTGTTTGTTTTTTCTTTTTTTTTGGTTGTATGTATACCCATGCTAATAAACCCTTGTGGAAATTGTACCAGATGGCATCGGGCTTAGCTGGGTCCAAATTACAGCATACTCAAGACATCTACTTTGTCTTTCACTTATCAACAGGTACTCAAAGATGCTGGCTTTTATTAGTTACTACAGGTTCAACCCTTAGTTCCTTTATTAATCCATGAACATTTATATTTCTCTCGTCACCAGGTGTGGGTCTCTACAATAATTTGAGAATTTTTCCATATTTTAAGCATGTAACTGGTTTTTATCTCTACAATTAGGGTTGGATTACAATTTATACATCATTCATCAAGTCATAATTCTTTTGTTTATTTTGGTTGCTTGAAGTATCTTATGAATTCTAATTAATGGTTCTCGTTGTACTTAGCACCGTGTTTGGGGCATGACCCACTTCTTGCTCATATTACAACCAATTTCTTCATGTACATGTCCACTAATTTACCCCTGGTGAACTAGGGTTTCTCTCTTGGTGATCTGACTGAATTTATGAAACTTTAATTTTGCATCCAACTCAAAGGGTTCTAATATTCTATGCAAAATTTAGACAAAATTATTTGTTTGGATTGCTTCGTTACTGTTGCGTGCTATTGTTTTTATACTTGGTAGAGATAGTGATTACGCAAAATTGGGAATCATCCATATTCTTGTAACAATGTAGATTGTATTCGTAATTTTTTTCTTTACAGTCCACTGTGTCTTACAACATATCCTTAGTGACTGAGATTTTGAGGTTGCGACAAGTTTTATTTTATAAGATTAGTCCATATTTCTCTCATGGAACTAGAACTCGTGTTGAGATAAATGACTTGAGTCTACCACTAATGTTTCCTTTATGTATGTAACACCCTCTTCCCACATCTACACAAGTAACCAGCCAACCAGGGTAAATATGTGATGAGAGGCTACTAATATGAGATTCAACCTCCTAGATGACCTTAAGGAAGTGGAACCGACGGAAACACCAAAAAAGCACCTTACACTGCAACATTGGTATCCCCAAGAGGTAACCCAACCTCCAAGGGCCCTGTTCCCCAAGAGGGGACTAATTTTTAGCCCCTTTGAGGTTGATCCATGGTATTCTAAGGGAAAGGGAGTTGCTCTATACCCTAGAGTCATGGGCTAGCCTTGTCAAAGTAGTGGCACAGGCCCAAACAAAAAATTTTCTGCCTATAGCTCCAAGATTTGTATGAAATTTTCATCCCTTGAGCCCAGGTCATTTCCCATAACTTCCTGTAACTTCAAGAGAGGGTAAATAACATTGAAACAAACATATGGAAGAAATCACGTCAACCAGAACTCATCGGACCCCACCTATCCATGATGGAAATTTCGTCAAACATGTCACAAACATAACATCTACAATCATAAACAACAAATTTAAAAAAAGGGTTCTCTTTCCTATTTGAGGATGGCTAAGAAGCATTTATCCCCTAAACCATAATCTATTATACAATCAATTTTACCATATATACATTGGATATTAATTTACAAGTAAAAACATGGAGATAGCCATACCTCATCACTGTCACAATACATGCTTATAACCAACATCACACCAATAGAAATACCATGGATATATCAGCAATAGAATCCATATATATATATATATATATATATATATATATATATATATATATATACTAGCACATTTTCATACTGAATATTGAAGAAATGAGCTCTTAATTATTGAATGTAAGAACCAACTAGAGATGTGACTTCCATGTTCCACCTGACCATAGATTGACTCAGCCAAATATACTTCATCCATTCACCCCCGTTCCATATTCCAAGCATGAATGTGGGACCCATAACCAGCCAAAAAATAACCAAACAAGCATGAATGATATCGGAGTTCTCTGCCTACACCGCGAGGAATTTGAGTGCCTCCTAGTCTTGCAAGATTTATTGTAACCCACAGTCTGATACAAGGGTCACCAGGCCCTACACGGAGACCACATTTATAGGATTTACCGTACATAACATCCGAAGACTACTAGGCCCAACAGAGAGAAATCCACCTCTTGGCCTTACTGTATATCCCACCATTCACTGTCAAGGATCCCTAGGCCCACCAAGGCATACAATCTGACATTACCACAACCCATAGTCTGACTTAGGGGTTGCTAGGCCAATGGCTTTACCATGATCCACATTCTGGTTCATGGACCACTAGGCAATGTGTTTTCCATTTCAAAGATCCACCCCACTCAACTTTGAATCCAATCTGGCCATCCAGCTCAACCGAAGTATGAGAACCCATCTCATCAAATCTATACGAAAATGGAAAGGCTAGGCTAAAAACATTTTCACATCTAGAAAAACCCATGCCAAGACAAAAAATAACCAGATGCAATACCATGCATGCCAAATCTAGCAAGGAAAATAAACATGAAAATTGATACGTGCAAAGAATCTTTTTGTAGCTGCTTGATCCTACCTTTCCCTGCTTGATATTTTCCTTCTTGCTCCAAATCTCCAAGTATTCCACACTCACCAAGAGTGCTCCAATAATACTCTAAGTGTCCAAGAGTATGAGAGAGATAATAATGAGAGAAAAATATTTCCAACTGATCCTCAAAAGCCTCTTTATTAACGAGGCCTCTATTTTCTTCATTTTCCATAATTTCCATTCATTTTCCTCCTCACATGAAACATGTGACCTTTCACCTCCCTTTTCTCCTAATTTCCATTATTTCCATAAATACATTTTCAATTAATGCCTTATTCCTTTCTAGTAATTTTTCCTTTTCCTTTTCCAATTTCCTTACCATATTAAACCAAAGTGAACACCCACTAGGATGTTTTTGCCACCATTCAGCTTGGAATACATGTACATCACGGTGGCCTTAAATATATTTTTACATGTATTTTCACCAGGGTTGTTACAGAACCCTCCCCCTTGGTGGAGCACCATCCTCAGTGTTCAACGACACCTACAAACTAGAAAACTGCTAAAAACAAAACATACTGCCTATGGAGCATTGTAACGCAACTCGTTTGAGTATTTACAATGAATAACCTCCTCAAAAAAAAAACCGTCATGACAACCATACCATGTACTGGAGCTTTATAACACAACTCATTACAATATTTACAATAACAACCACATATACTCAAGCACATTTTATTCAACCAACAAATAACAATATTGTGTATGGAGCTTTATAAAGAAGCTCGATACAATATTTACAATAATATACACATATACACATATGCACATTTTCTCAACCAGAAAATAGAAGGATACGATGCTTGTATAGGAAAAAAGGGAATCCAGAGGCTCACACCTCCACCGTCAAAGTAGTAACAAGATTCAATTCCTTCCCAGGAAGTCAAGAATCCACTGTCAGAGACAAAGCTGCATGCAATGTCTAGCACTACCATCGTGCACCACTTTTCCTCTCAGTGAACAGTTACTAAATCATTGTTCCAGGGTACACTCCCAATTTGAATATGATCCCATTTGGAAATGCTACTGACCAAAATAAATCCATCACCAACCTTCCCTTCTCTACTACAGTCCCTTGGGAAATCTAGTCATCCTCTTCTGTGTAGTCACTCACCTTCCAAGTTCCACTGGAACCCCCATCTTGGGAAATCCATCCCTTGGCAAGGCATATACTTGCCTCAAAACCATCATACTAGCCATAGCATGCTCATGGAAATAAATGGACACTATTGGGCACCAGTGTCCCACACTGGCCCTACTCTTGAAATGCTTTACCAACATACTACTAAAAATTACAAATCCTTTTGTTGTTGCTACTAATTCTTCTAGTTAGTTTCAACCACCCAACTCGGAATTTCGGTGCTTCCTATACCAAGCACATAACTTTCATTAGATTCAAAATAAATTGAAATAACTTCAAACCATACCTCATTGGTAGCTCGTCAACAAGGTACACTTGCAATCATGTTCACGTCTTGTCACACAAGTCAAACTAGTTATATGATCAAACCATCATGTATAAACATATCATATCAAACTAGCTCAAAATGAAACCATAATCATCATAAACCATAATCATAAATCACATTTAACCATCATAAGTTAGAATCACATATCACATGCATAACAAGATTGAAATACAATACCGATGCTTATCCTTCATCGGTCCTTACTTCTGCCTTTGTTCTTTCTACACACACACCGAATTGATTTCCACACCTGACAAGAACCAAGTTCCTTCTCCTTAACCATATGCACATACACACAGTGTACAACACGTACATCTACACAAGGAGTACAACACCACAAAATAAATACACCCACACCTGGTGTACAAAACAACACAATATATACACCTATACCCAGTGTACAACATAATACATGTACATACATATACATCCGTTGTACAATAGAACACATTACATACGCCTATACAAACATACAACACATACACCTACACCCAGTGTTCGATACAACATAATACACATGCCTACATCGGGCTATAACACCTACACCTACACCTACACCTGGCGCACCATACACATATATATACAGAGTACAACACAACGAATGCATATGTCATGATACCATGACTACACCATGCACATACATAGTATCGCACGCCCACAATAGAACATGTACGACATGCACACAATAGCACATGTATACTAGTACCATATGCACAACATGTAAGCCATATCACATATACACAACACTACCTACACAAATGTGTGCACAACATCACATGTACATGGCACCACCTACACAACGCCAAATGTACACCTCACCACTTGTGCAATTTGTTTGCAATACCATATGTACACAACACCACATGCAAGACATGTATTCAAAACCATATGTACATAACACCACATGCACAAAAAAACATGTGTAAAATCATGCACACAACAAAAAATGAAAATAACACCATATGTACATCATGAAAAAAACACCATATGTACATAGCACTACATATTGTGCATGTACATATCACGGTATGTACACAACACCGCATATCCAACGTGCATTGATCTGGATCTTGGTTGAAATGGACCTCTTGCTACAACTTTGTTGATAAACTTTGTTATAAGCGATGAAATCAAATTCTGTGAAAGACCCATTTGAGGTATTGAATAGATATTTCCAATGATATAAGACACTTTAAATTTTATGACCTTTGGGCTGAGAAAATAATTCCACAATCTCATAGTATGCGCAACAGTAGAATGTTCCAGACATGTGTAACTTCAATTTCTCATATCTCTCAAACTGGGAAAAAAAATAAAATTCCATAAAAAACCCATTTGAAATAATAAAAAATAATTTAAAATGAGATATTTTTCACTCTCTAATATGATCTTTGGAGACCGTGGAACTTTCATGAATTTTACTGAAGATTACTGCAAAACATTGAAACTGAAATATGTTTCAAACCCTCATGGAGCCGTAACTTGAATTTGGATTTATGTAGGAACGAAATAAAATACAGAAATAAGCATAAACACGGAGATGTAGCATAAATAAAACTTCATTTCATTAAAATCAAATGACTGAAATATTCTTACAGACAAAATGGACATAAACTAGCTAGGGCGATGGTAGCTTATCTCTTAGAAGAGATGTGGTGGCTATATGACTCTAAATTGTGTTACAATAAGGCTCAAGGGCCTTTTTATTATTGAAAAATAAGAGAAAACCTTAAACAACCAAAACCCTAACCCGAGGAGATGTAACAACAAGAGTTTATGGGCACCGTTGGGGTTAGTTGCGTAGCCAACTTCCTGGGATCGTAACTTGCTCATAGTATCCATGTTTCGTGCATATGATACCTCGTTGGAAAGATATATCCAAGAATTACACCGTATAGGGCCTCCAAAACACCGCTAAAAATAGTAAATAAGAAAACTGATGAAACTGACTAGGTGGAATCTACATGGATCATTCCTCCCCCCTTAGAAAGCTATGGTCTCCATTGCATGCAGAGCCTCCATGAGGTAGGAAAATTTATGTTGAACCTAGTCCCTGGTGAAGGATTTGGCCTACTTTGAAGTGGGAGTAGATTGTAGTGGGGTCTAGAGACGTGATGTTTCTACAAATGTAACCAAAATTTGTCACCCACCTAGAACTTGTGTGGTACTCGATGTTGATCCTGATGCTGCATGTACTTGGCATTGGATTTCTCCAATATGTCATGGACCTGTTGACGGATGTCAAATAGTACATGTGCATAATCTATATGTGTGGTTGCATGAGGCATGGCAACATCAGGTAGTGACGCCCTGGGGTTAGATTAATGAAGTGCTTGACCTGACAGTGTAGAGGAACCTCTATGGGTGAGGAGAAAATGTTCTTTTATTCCTCCACAAATTTGTCCATTTGTTACTGCCATGCAAAGGAGCCCTATTTGGAGGTTATGGCCATAATCTTCTCCTTTCCCTGTGGGCAAATTGTAATGAATTTTTTTTCCTAGTTTGGGAAATAATCTTACTGCATTTCTTTGTAGTAATCAAAGAGATGGCAGGAGGCGATACTACCTTTGGTATCATGTACAACTTATTTCCCAAAGTAATAATAATAGAATGAGGTCTACGCTCATACAAAACATGTCTCTTCAACAAGTATGGTTGGCCCAATAATACATAAAACATATCAAGAGGAGGAACATCACACAATACCTCATCCGTGAAGGGCTTGATGTTGTATGAAAGGATACATTGCTGGCTGACGTGAATATCTCTTCCTTGGTGAAGCCACCCGATGGTATAGATTTGAGGCTGTGTTGTGGTCGATAGGCCGAGTCGCTTCATGACCTCTGCTGAAATGAGGTTATTTTGGCTTTTTCTATCGACAAGGAATTGCAGTAGAGAACCCTTCACCCACATCTACAAATGGAAGAGGCACTCCCCCTCCTTTGGACCCTTGGGATCCTCCCTCTAGAGTTTGGTGGTGGAAATAGTGGCACTGGGATCTGCAATCATGATTTTCTTCCCTTTGTAATTCCCCTTGTCTGATTCTGACTCAGAATCAGAACATGCATCTTATTCAGATTCCTTTAGTTCGACCACCAACGACTGTCTAGTCTGACACTTTCTTGTGTTGTGAGTGGAGCTATTATGAAATTCACACCACCTCCCCATGTCCTTTTTTGGATTTGTGGTGTTGTTATGAGTCACCCCGCTCTGGCTTTGCCCCTTTTTATGTTGTTCGAGGGCTCCTTTCCATGGCTTCGAATTTGCAGATCCAAAGTTTCACTTCTTCTGCTTAAATTTCTACTCGATCTTGGTGACATATCGATATGTTGGACCAAGCGAGGAGATGTTGAGGAACTCCATTTCCTTCTCAATGTATCTATGTAAACAGCGGCGGTAGTTGAGCAGCAAATGTCTCTCTGAATATTTAATACCCAACTTTGTGCATATGGTATGGAACAAATTTGTCAACTCATTGACATCTTGATCCCTTTGCTGCCGCAGCATGGTCCATTGGATGTACTTGTCCTCATATCTCCCCACGGGGTAATATTGTTCCTTGATGCCATCTTCGAAAAAATTCTAGGTGGGTGCGGCCAAGAACAAAGAGGGTTCCCTCTCATCCTTTTGCTCACAGTAGGTTTCCCACCAGTCTTTGACACGGGGGGCAGCTTTGAGGAGTGAAAAATTAATATTTTCTCGGTCAAAGAAATCATGGATCTAAAAATACCCTTCCAGCAAATTCAACCATCTATCTACAATGTCTACATCTATCTGGCCTTCAAATATAGGAATGTCGAAGTTGACTTGTACCTTGAAAAGAGTGGTGCCCCTACAGTGGCTACCAGATGTAGATGCGCTATCGTTGGGCAGTCGTTGAAGGATATGGGTAAATTTATCCATCATTGTGTTCCTTTGTTTCTCGAGGGCCTCCTCAAGCAATATTTTGATAGGATCTCTTTCTCTCTCGTCTTTCTTTTCTTCCTCCATGGGATGTCATTGGGGTTTGCGAGGATGATCTTGCAAAGGTTCAATCACATCGAGCCCTAACTCCTTATTCCCTGACCTTGTTGGGGATATGCAAATAAATATCGAGAAAGAGCAGACTGCTCTGATACCACTAATCCAAATCTTGGTTGAAATGGACCTCCTGCTGTAAATTTGTTGATAACCTTAGTTATAAGTGATGAAATCATATTTCGTCAAAGACCCATTTGAGGTATTGAATAGATATTTCTAATGATATAATACAATTCAAATTTTATGACATGTGGGGTGAGAAAATAATTCCACAAAATCATAATATGTACAGCAACGCAGTGTCCCAGACAGTTGTAACTTCAATTGCTCATATCTCTCAAACCAAGAAACGGAATAAAGTTATGTAAAAAACCCATTTGAGATAATAAAAAATAATTTCAAATGAGATATTTTTCACTCTCTATTATGATATGTGGAGACTGTGGAACTTTAATGAATTTTATTGAATATTACTCTAAAATATTGAAACAGAAATATGTTTAAAACCCTCATGGAGCCGTAACCTAAATATAGATTTATGCAGGAACAAAATAAAATATATAAATGAACATAAAAAAAGATATGTAGAAGAAATAAAACTTCATTTCATTAATATCAAATGACTAAAATATGCTTATAGACGAAATGGACATGAAATAGCTAGGTTGATGGTAACTTATCTCTTAGAAGAAATGTGGCAGCTACATGCCTCTAAATTGTGTTAAAATAAGGCTCAAGGGCATTTTTATTATTGAAAAATAAGAGAAAACCCTAAACAACAAAAACCCTAATCCGAGGATATGTAACACCAAGAGTTTATGGGCCCCATTGGGGTTAGTTGGGAAACCAACTTCTCGAGGTCGTAACTTGGTCATAGTATCCCCGTTTTGCGCGTATAATACATTGTTGGAAATATATCTTCTAGTAATATGCTTTTTAGGGCCTCAAAATGTCCCTAGAAGTTCAAGACTCGAAAAAAAATGCTTAAAATAGTAAATAAGAAAACTGATGAAACTGACTAGGTGGAATCCACCTAGATCATGCACACAACACCATATTGCACACAACATCGCATATCCAATATGTATATAGCACCATCTATACCTGGCACTGCATATGCAACATCATATATACAACAGGAATACAACATCAAATGTACACAATACTACATATACAACATTACACATCACCATACATACAATCACTGAATATACAACATGCAGAACATATAGAAAAAAAAATCATTGTACATCCATAGATCACATGCTAATCCCAAAATCAACCTTGCTTCTAGTGTCTTTTCATTATCCATGCTTATCCTAGCATGTCGCAGATCACAATACTTTCACTTCTCTGATGTACCACTCAATGTTACCTATCCAATAGGCATATTACATGCATATAATATTAATTCATGTCCACATGATAATGGCCTCATATATCTATCATATTTACTCTACTACTTGATTCCGTATAGCTAGGAACCTTTTCATGCCATTCACCTGCATAAGAAATCATTCCTCCACCAGAATGATCCTTGAAAACCACGTTGTATAGTGACATAAATACACACATACATACATATATATAATCATAAACATAAAACAATCATGATCATGTTAGTCAGTCTCATACATACATATAAACCATTAACATAAAACCATAAAGATCCATGAAAACCCTGTCAATCAAAGACATACATATATACATGCATATATACATATATAGACATCATCATAATTACAACATGATTACCAAATATCATAAGGTTTATGTTGGGAGAAAGTCCTTTATCCATGCACAACATGTACAATATTGAGAACAACATTTCCCAACATAGCCATGGTATCCCCGATATCTCGAGATCCATTTACTTTACATTACACGATTACCTTTCTCATATTTACGTAATTCCATAATCCATTCACCACAATAAGATCAAAAGGTCAATATTTGTCATATTCTTACCTTTCAGCATGCTTACTCATGCAGAGCCTCATTGTCTCTTAAATTATGTTGAATGTAATCTCTCCTTGAGCTCCATCACCTTTTCAGCTCCATCACCTTTCCTCTTTCCCCAATCAATTCCTAGAACTTAAAACATAAAATATAAAACACGATAAATGCAGATGACATAAATACACACATACATACATATATATAATCATAAACATAAAACAATCATGATCATGTTAGTCAGTCTCATACATACATATAAACCATTAACATAAAACCATAAAGATCCATGAAAACCCTGTCAATCAAAGACATACATATATACATGCATATATACATATATAGACATCATCATAATTACAACATGATTACCAAATATCATAAGGTTTATGTTGGGAGAAAGTCCTTTATCCATGCACAACATGTACAATATTGAGAACAACATTTCCCAACATAGCCATGGTATATGATATCTCAGATCCATTTACTTTACCTTACCTGATTACCTTTCTCATGACTGTAATGCCACCATCCATTCACCACAATAGATCCAACCAGTCCAACCAACTGTCATATTCTTACCTTCCACTACGCTTACTCATGCACTGAGCCTCCATCGAGCCTCATTTGGCTCTTACATTACTTGTTGGCTCTTTCCCAACCAATTCCCAAGACTCAAAACATAAAATATAACGAAAAGAACAAGAAACAAACAAGAAGAAAACTAGGAAAATCAATAGCAATAAGACACCAAAAACAAAGTGGCATAGCTATGCACCAGACATAAACAAAACCACAAATAGAGCTCAAAAAATCACAAAGGACCAAAAACTAAAGACTGACAATAGACATCATGACTTAATCCCCATGGTTCCCAATGCCTCCAAGTGAAATGTCAACCGAGACCTTCTTTAATATTTCATGGAAAACTATTTTCCATACAATCCCCTGCATGGTACTGTCATAAACACATAACTATCAGTGCATAAATAAATATAACAATATACCAGTTATCTTACTTTGATACTATTGATTTTTTCCATATGCTATCACATCACCCTGCTTATACTCAAGTACATATCAACTACCTCAACACATAGTGCGTTAGTGCAACCATCTCAAAACACGATCATTACTTCATGCAATATTATAGATGAAAACTCATATCATACAACTAATAAAACATGAAAGCAACAAATAGATGACATAAAGTACAAAGTAGGTGACATACACAAGCTCATACCTTAATGCATCTCACGGGAGGCTATCCTTTCTATACAATCAATCTAGATTAGCACAATATAACTTCACAACACATCAACTCAACCCTAAATAAGGTCATGAAATCCATAATAGTAAATATCTAACATGTTCACATCATAAGCTCATAAACATATGTCATTCATGCGTAGAAATCACATATGCACAGTCAGTCTAGACATATTACAACACTATCAAAATTAGGTCGACTCATGCATGAATGTCATAACCCTAACCATCTGCATGGGCCAATCCAAATTAACATAATGCGTATAACATCAATATTTTAATGAAATAACCCTAATCATCAAGCCACTAACATGTAACAACAACAATTTAACCTATAATTTACTCATAAAAAAAATATCTCATAATCATCAAGTTATCTAATCATAAAACAACATTAGAAATGCATAAAACCATAGGTTTCTATCATTCATGGCTATCCGACATATGTGCACATAACTATACTAATCAACTATCATCTATAATGTATTTAGTCATAACACCAATAGAATGAAAGGCATACACATAACCATAATGTGTATGAATATGCTGATCAACTAGCATTTATCACATATTTAGCCATAATAACCATGGAATGACAAACATATAAGTAATTCTAATGCTTACAACAACCACGAATCACATAACTGCATGCCAAGCATACCAAATTGTAGGATGATCTTCTCTTGTCCGAAAGTCCATTTTTGTAACTTCACTTTAATGATCTGCATCTCCTACTCTATCTTAGCCGACATGTTAACATCATAACATACCAATATCATCATGATGACCTAATTGAATACAGTGAACTTAAGCACAACAACCTCAATCAAAGCAATGCAAACTTGACCATACACACCCACTTGACATGTATAACCAATCATGAATGACCAATGCATGTTCCACATATCGCATCACATAAACAAGCATAAACGGAAAACATGTAGGCATGACCAATGTGTAACCCTAGCATAAGAAAGAAATGCAAATACAACATGTAGCATCATGTAATAAAGTGTGCATGAACAATACTTTAGGATGAACAACACATGACCATTCATACACTCAGGACAACATGTTGACAACAACACCATCAACCCTTCCATGGAGACACCACTGCCACCATGGCCAACATAACACAAATGAAACATTAACATATAGACCTCAATAATACTAAATGCATATGCAACCAACATAAATGCATGATACACACAAAACCCATCAGTCCGAGAGTTGAACAATTCTCTGATACCACTCTGTAACACCCTCTTCCCACATCTACCCAAGTAACCGGCCAACTGGGGTAAAAATGTGACAAGAGGCTACTAATATGAGATTAAACCTCCTATATGACCTTAGGGAAGTGTAACTGACAGAAACACCAAAAACGCACCCTACACTGCAACATTGACATCCCCAGGACGTAACCCAACCTCCCAGGGCCCTGTTCCCTAAGGGGGGATTGATTTTAGCCCCTTTGAGGCTGAGCCATAGAATTTTAAGGGTAAGGGAGTGTATCTAGACCCTAGAGCCATGGGATAGCCTTGTCAAGGTAGCGGCTCAGACCCAAACCACAAATTTTCCGCTTGTAGCTCTAGGATTTGTGCCACATTTTCAGCCCCTGAGCCCAAGTCACTGCGCAAAACTTCCTATAACTTTAGAAGAGGGTAAATAACATTGAAAAAAAAATATGGAAGCAATCACATCAACCAGAACTCATCTGACCCCACCAAACCATGACAAGAATTTTTCTAAACATGTCACAAACATAACATCTACAGGTATAAACAACATATTTAAGAAAAGGGGTCTCTTTCTTATTTGAGGATGGCTAAGAGGTATTTCTCCCCTACATGATAAGATATTATAAAATCATTTTTACCATAGATACATTGGATATTAATTTACAAGTAAAAATATGGAGAGATTCATACCTCATCATTGTCACAATACATGCTTATAACCAACATAACACCAACAAAAATATGATGGATATATCAGCAATAGAATCGATATATATATATATATATATATATATACCAACAGATTTTCATACCGAATACCGAAGAAATGAGATCTTTATTACTGAATGTAAGAAACAACCGGAAATGGGACTTCCACGTTTCACCCGACCATAGATTGGCTGAGCCAAATCTACTTCAGCCAATCACCCCCGTTCCATATTCCGAGCATGAATGTGGGACTCATAACCAACCCAAAAAGAACCAAACAAGAATGAATGCTACCAGAGTTCTCCGCCTAAACTGTGACGAATTTGAGTGCCTCCTAGTCTCTCAGGCTTTACCGTAACCCACAGTTTGATCCAAGGTTCATTAGGCCCTACACTGAGATCACCTCTCCAGGATTTATTGTACATCCAATCCTAAGAATACTAGGCCGAACAGAGATAAATCCACCTCTTATATTTTCTGTATATCCCGTAATTCATCGGAAAGGATCCCTAGGCCAACCGAGGCACACAATCTGACTTTACCACAACCCACAGTCTGACTCAGGGGTTGTTATGCTAGTGGCTTTACCGTGATCCACAATATGGTTCAGGGAGAACTAGGGCATTTTCTTCTCATTTCGGAGATCGACCCCACTCATATTTGTATCCAATTGTGAGCATAATTGTGAAATTACTCCTTGTTGTTATTTCTTCAGAAGCTTTTTCATGACATTAGAGCTTATTATTTTTCTTGGCTTCCCTGTGATACCCCGTAATTCAACTTCCTTTCCTTCCGAAAATTTTTTCAAGAAAATTTCTTGAAAAATAAAAGCTACTGTCTGAAAAGATTGTAACCATTGTACTCCTAGTACAACATTATCACCTCCCATTGGAATGGAAAGCATTGGACTATTCAATACATATTCTCCCGTGGTTATCTTGATATTATGGCATTTTCCAGAGATATTTATAATTCTTCCATTTGCAACCATCACTTGAAACTCTAGTGTTGGGTATAGGAAGCAATTTAATTCCTTAGCTACCTTACAAACAATAAAATTATGGGTACTACCCGAATCAATCAACACTATTACCTTTTTCTTCTTGATATGTCCTTGGATATTGAGAGTTTGAGGAGTGGTAATTCCTACCAATGCATTACAAGATATGGTCAAACTCATTTCTTCTTTCTCTAGGGTTGGTTCCTAGTGTGTATCCTCTTCTTTTGAAGTTCCTTGTTCATTTTCTTCCTCCTCTTCACAATCTATGTAAAGTAATTTCTTCTCAACACACTTATGACCTTTATTGTATTTGCTATCACAAATGTAGCAAAGCCCATTTTTTATTTTTTCTTCCAATTGTTGTGGTGTCAACCTTATAGGTTGTGGAATTCTAGGAGTAGCAACACTTCCATCTTTATAGAAGTGAGCAGTAGGCTTCCTTGTCGCCATAATTTTACATTCATTTTTTCTTGCCAACCTGAATTCCTTCTCCAATGAATCAGGTTCCCAAAGTCTAAGATTATGTTGAATATTATCCCTTAAAGTCCCTATGAAGACATCAATCTTGTGTTCCTCTATAATATAAACTACCCTTATATCCAATTTTTGGAAGTCCTCAATGTGCTCCACCATTGAACCCTTTTGTTTGAGATTTATCAATTGGCTAAATAAGGTGTTGCTCTTTGTAACTATCATCACCTAATTTGTCCTTAGACTTAGGAAAGGCAAACTAGGGTAACTAAAAACCATGCTTAACCTTGTAGCTAGCCCTACAAGGAAGGGAGAGGGCTCTCTCCGTAAGATATCTCAATGAAGTATGATTGTAAAATTATTTTAGGCTAGGCATAGTAGCTTGAAATATTTTTATAATTTTTCTGGGTTTTTCTTGGATCAGATGGAGCTGGGCAGTGTAAATCTGGGGAATTAAATCATAAATACAGAGTATTCGATGGGGCAAGGTAGGCATGGATTTTAACAACTTTTTTTTAATGATGATGAAATTTTTAGACTGGTGAGGATCTGAGGAGGGCATATGAGATGCATCCTTGTCAAACAGCAAAAAACATAAAATATTGAATGATTTTCCCAAGGAAGAGCACTGTAAAAATTGGATTCTACCTATCTAACTTGAAAACATTCAACATAAATAATGGAATGAATGAATGGCATACATAAAATTTAAAAAATGATTACAAAAGAAGATATTGTACTAAAATTTCATACCACAGTGATCCCATAAAAAATTGCTGCAAATCTTTATTAATTCCCTACCAAACTGGTTACAAAGACATACAATCAAGCTTAGAGAATCCCAGTGATTTCCAACTTTTTCCACTCTTACCAATGACTTAGAAATTACATTAAATAGAGAAGTTTCAGGGGGGCGAATTTGTAGGAGGAGTTGTTTCACCTGCCCTGGAAATGAAATCCAAAGATAGAAAAACAACCCAAAAAGATGCCTTTGAAAAAGAGGGAACAAAATATTTGACCATCTAGAAGAAGAATATGTTACATTTTCTTCAACAAATGGGAAGAAAAACAAATTTGGAGAGCTGCCCACCCATTTATCTTTTCTGTAGATGCCAGAATGATTTCTGTATTTCATAATTAGCTCACGGCCTTAACAAATATCTTTCTCCTTTTGCTGAGGAAAAATCCTTTAAAAACCAAATAAATCACATTTTCCTATTTTAACGGAGAAAAACCCCTTTTTTATTGAAAAGAGTGAAGGACTGGAGCTGGGCCCAAAAATCATAATCACAATCAGAAAGAGGAGCGGAAAGACTTATGGTGGGGGGAAATTGCGATGAGCAATGAGCGATTTGGAGTGATGCGATGGAAGCCTGATGGGCGAAGGCTGATGGATGAAAAGGTCGATGCGAAGGAGTGATAGAGGGTTGCCGAAGTGATGAAGGATGAGCAGAGGTGATGGAGGAAAAACCTTGTTAAAACAAAGAAAATGAAACTGGTGCTTCTCCACAGGGAAAAAAAAAATTTCTTCGAAAAGAGCGGAAGGCTTTTGGTGGGACCGATAGTAATGCAATCGCAAATCGGGAAGGAGCGGGTTTAAAACTTATGGTTAGAGGAAATGTGATATGCGATGGAAATGGAGCATTGGAAGCGAAGGTGAATTATCACATCGGTGGAAGTGAGGGGTGCGGGTTCGGAGTGAAGTGCTGCGGAGATTGCAATGCGATGGTGTGATCGCATCACATCGGTGGAAGGGATGGCGCGGATTTAAGTGCTGGGGAACATGATATGTTTCAATGTGATGGTACGATGGCATCGCACTAGCGATGAGCCATCGCATCAGTGGTTTGTAGGATGTGGCAATAAAAATCTTTGCAGTAAAGGGAAAAACTGATAAAAGGGAAAAAAATTATAAATTTTGAAGGAGCAAATGAAAAAAGGGGGTAGAGTTGTGCTTTTGAGGTCTTAATTCATTTGGGCATATATTCCAATCTAGAAGTCAGTTTTGGGAGTGTGATATACTCTTGGAAAGCTCTTTCTGAGATTCTTCTGATGAACATACTTAGAATATGTATTACACTAAAAATTCTGTGGAGAACACCTTTGAAACCCAGGCAGGAAAAAAAAAAACCCTTTGGCTTTATGGAGATAGCAGCTTCTGAAGTTCGAATTATTACATATGGAGACATATAATTACATAAAAGATGATAATCAAAACAAAGTATTATGTTTACATCTCAAAACAGGTTTTGAGGTGAAAATTACATCCAACTGAAAGAACAACTTCTTTGATTTCTCCAGATACCATGCTTTGAGTTTATTTGGCATCCTCATGTCCTTGCTGATATTTATTGATACTTTCATCATTAATGTGACCATGGTGGAACCCTAAAACCTAATGAGACCAAACCCTATGACCTAATAACATGAACTGCAGAGTGAAAGTGAATCATGACTGAAGACCATAGAGAGGAGAATCAACAAGTATTTTCATGAGGGAAAAGTGATGAAGTGAACCTAACCATCAGTGAATCCATGACCTAATGGAATGATAAAATTTTATAGTATGGGACTCCTACTATGCAAATGCAAAAGAGCAGATTTGATCACTGATGGCAGTATGACAGGATTGACACTAATAGTATCCTCATAATGTTCTATCATTTCCTTCGTAAAAATTGACCAAGTGAAAATTTGTTTACAGGAGCAAAGCCATCGATACCATACAAATGTATTTTGTTCTAAATATAAAGTTGCAATGTGTACCTTTTGTGTGTTTTGTAGATTATTGAGATCAAAATATTTCTCCATCTATAGTATCCATGTTATGAGATCCTTGTCATCAAAATTCCTCATATCTATCTTTGGAATATGGTGGTCTTCAATCAAATGTTAGAGTTTATAAAATCATGATTAACATTTTTTTTTTTTCTCATCATGAGTGTCCTCTACTATCTTTTCACCATTATGAATGATTTCTTGTATCAACTTTTTTAAACCTTCCATGTCTAATTTTAGATCATTCTTCATGTCTTCCATGTTTTCTTTCATTTTTTGTTCCATGTATTCCATGCCATTCTTCAAACCATCCATCTTACCTTCCATACCTTTCTTCAAACCATCCATCCTAGCTTCAACACCTTTCTTCAAAACTTCCATTTCATTTTTTGTTGCTCTTTGTGAGAGAAAAAGTTGTTGCACTTTCTCTTGTAATTTTGATATATCATGTTGCACTTCTTCCTCTTCATGAATCATAGTAGAACCTTATTAGGGCCTAATGGTTTTTAGAACCTAATACTGATATATATGCTTCAATATTCCCTTGGAATTACGTTAAACTATTTTTTCAAACAAGACTTACACAATTCAAAAACAATACACACATTTTTATTTCTTTTGGGGAGATCGATATCGAGATTGATGTGTCTTTGTAATTTCGGATCCCCAAGATTTTATCTTCAGTGCTTTAGTAGCCCTATGAATCTTCTTTCCAATGCCATAGGTCTGACCTGATTTGGATTCTTCAAGACAAATTTATGCCTAATCTCCCACAATAACCTAGTTATGGACTGGTTCAGTAGAGATAAATTTTACAGCATGCCACATGTCACTTTTTGTCCTTCAGCTATAAATTTGATACACGGGAAACCACAGTCTGTGTACTTACGGCCACTTTTTACAGAATTCCAATCCAATGCTCATAGAGAGAGTTATGACAATTTTCCCAAGGTCACCTCTTTGAGATGAAATTCGGGAGCCTGAAAAAACCCTAGCTTCCATAGATCTTATCTCTGAAAATATTGCAAACCAAGATATGAAATTTTTACATGACGTTCCTTAGGATTTCTTCAAAAATGGGTTCTTTTTTAGCTTCTGAACCTTCATAGAAAAAATTTATAGTGAAAATGCCACAATGACCTATTTAAAGCAACGAAACCCTAGAATCCAAATCTCTGATACCAAATGTTATGAAACCAGCTCCAAAAATAGAACAAAAGAGAGATTAACGCCTTAGAAATCAGCCACTTCGAGGGAGAAAACTCCTTTACATTACATAAATGAAAAATTCTTGGATGATACAAATGAAAAAGCCTCCTTTATATATATATATATATATATATATATATATATATATATATATATATATATATATATATATATATATATATATATATATATATATATATATATATATATATATATATATATATATATATATATATATATATATATATGTATATATATATATATCATCATAGTCCATGGGGTCATAATATAATCCTAGCCAACCTAACAATAATAATGTAAGGGCACAACAATAACAATAGTGGCTTTTTACGGGGCACAATAATAACAATATGGGGGCTACAGGGGTACAAAAACAACAATAAGGGGGCTACACTAACAACAATAAGGGACTACACTAGTAATATAGGGACCTAACATCATTGGCATGGATGATTTCCTAGATTGATAGTGGTTTTGCCTGGCCTTTACATTTCCTGTATAGCCATGCTATTGTGGGTTTTAATTTTATTTTCTGGTTGGTTTTCATGTGCCTTTGGCTGTGAGTTGAGTTATTAGTTCCTGGAAGCCTTGGTTGGACAATCGATCTGGAAGCCTTGTAACAACTTGGGTTGAGTTACTAGTCATGGAAGCCTTGGTTGGAAAAATGCTATGAAAGCCCTTGGTGGGTTGAGTTACTAGTCTTGGAAGCCCTGGTTGGACAAACACTCTGGAAGATCGATGATTTTCATGGGTTGAGCTACTAGTATTGGAAGCCCTGGTCATAACAAACATTCTCGACCCATAGATAGCTTAGGGTAGAGATCAATCTGGAGATGGTTAGTTATGTCCAACCATGAGGTGGAATCACTAGTTGAGGGTTGAGGTAGTTTGGCCTCTGGAAGCCCTAGTTTGGTTTTGATTTGTGTTTTATGAGATCCCACATTAATGCTTGGAATATGGCATGGAGGTGACTGGTTGAAAAAAAAAATTATGGTCTAGCCTAGTCTATGGTCGGGTGGTTCGTGGAAGTCCCATGCCTGGTCTGCCTATTGAATAATCAATAAGATATCTTTCTCCTCGGTATTTTATGGGTAAATATACTTTTTTATATGTGTTTTATATGGTTTTTATATCTGTGATATTTATGTTGGTTATATGTTAGTTATGACTGAGATTTATGACAATGCTAATGTATGGCTCTCATCATGTTTTGGTTAAACACCGAATGTTCAATGAATATATGGATTAATAGATTGTAATTCAGTTATTGTGATGAGGCATCATTTCCTCTTAATGGTTCTCAAATAAGTGTTAGGCCCTTATGCTCATATTTGTTGTTTAAAATTGCAGAATGCATATTTGTGACATGTTTGACGAAATGTATGTCATGGTTAGTAGAGATCCAGTTAAGTCCTTGTTAAAGTATTTAAATTTGTATCGTTTTTCTGATGTTATTTTTCATTTATGAAAGTTTCATGGAATTCTAGGTAGTGGCCTGAGTCCTAGCGATGAAAAAATGGCACAAAATCTGGAGTTGCTGGCACAAAAATACACATAAAAGTCCCCAGTCGCATACATTCCTTGTTGTGGGAGTGACTGGAGGGTCCCAATCGCATGCATTCCCATGTCAAGGGAGTGACTGAGGCTTTAATGTAGGAAAATGTTAATTTGTCTCAAGGGGCTGGTCACGTAGATGGGTTGGGTGGCTCCTGAGGGTTCTATTACAGATGTAAAAGGTCAGGTTGTCTATGTTTTGTCGGTTCCACTTCCTTAATTGTTACATAGCGAGCTAAACCATATCATAGTAGCTCTTCCTCACATGTTTACTCTAGTTGGACAATTACTTGGGCAGATGTGGGAGGAGGGTGTTACAGAGTGGTGTCATAGCATGGTTATGTTCTCCTTGGGTGATGTCTCGTTCCCATTCCCCTTGGTTGAATGTGTTGTCGTATATACATGTTGGTTGAAGATATGTATATTAGGAGAATTTTGAGGTATAAAATGGGTCTCCTAAGGAAATTATAAAATAATAGTGGAAATAATAAAATAATATTAGATTACATCATCAAATTTTAGAGGGAAAATAGAAAAACTATTTTTTCAACTCATGTTTTAAACTTATCTCCCTATGATTTTACTCAAATTTCAAGCGGAAACACTCATTGGATGCAGAATTTGATTTATCATCCAAGGAGTACACATGTTTCATACTTTCGATGGATGCTGCTACACTAAAAATGAAAAGCACATGAGAAATGTGATTGTAATCATGTTGTTTCATGTATTTCTCATTTTTCATGTAGCAAGTTCCATCAAAAGTATGCAACATGGGTACTCCTTGGATAAGGAATTAAATTTTGCATCCAACGAGTGTTCCCGCTTGAAATTTGAGTAAACAATTAGGGAGATAAGTTGAAAATACGAGTTGAAACTTCATATACATATGGTTGAAAGTAAATATGAAAATTGTTTTAAGGAATAATTTGGGGAAGAAGCCTTCTCTTCCATCAATATCATGCACTCGGGTGACATTTTGATTATTGTACTATAACTTGGTTAATACAAAGGCATCAGATTGCATGAGGACATGCAACATGTTCAGTTTGGGGGATATGTTGGGCCGCTAAATTTTCATTCTCATTACCATTTATTAACATATATTTCTTCCATTCCTACCATTATTTTATCACATTATTTATCATAATTTATCATTTAATCCCATTTTATAATTATTTATTTTCTAAAGGATAAGTAATATTTATTCTCTTTTATTTTTAATAAATTGAATATTATTATGAATTATTTTTTAAATGATGGTTTATTAATGAATTTTTTATAACTCACGATTTTAGCCTCTAAGATCTCTTTCAGATTGCAAATCTGATCTTCAAGTTCATAATTAAATATTCCAACTTAGAAATTCGCTGAAATAACAAGTAACAGTTTTGCGTTGGAAATTTCTGGCAAACGAAGAAGCATATTGAAAATATGAGACATGGGTTTTGTGCAAAACAGACCAAATTAGTTTTTCAATGAGAAGTTTTACAAAATTTGGTATTCATTGGGAGAAACAAAAGGTTATTTGAAGGAAATATTCGTAGATTTTATGTTGTGGCCGTTTTCCAAATTTTCTCAATTGCAATAATCAAATTTGACTTGTTACAGTTGAATCATGGTGGAAATATCTCTTAGATTTTGTAATCAGTTGGTTGGAAATTTCCCTTTTTTATCTTGTATATTTAAAGAACAAAAATCAGAGAGATGGGGGAGGAGATCATCATCTTAACTCTGTAACTTTCAATCATCATAATACAAAAATATTGTGTTGTTGTTACATGCATTGTCTGGTTTAATTTCCATTTAGTTTCTATCTCTTCCTGTGCCTTGTTAGGAAGGAAGGGCCCTCCTCTTTAGTAGGGATTGTAGAGGTTAAGGTAGCTGTACATATTTCTTCTTTGATTTACGTATTGGTGGAAGTGTTGTTGTTGTTGTTCTGGCTATGAGTAGGTCTGCTTCAATTTCAATATTATTATGATATTACACACATGTAATTAGAAATACTAGCTGGTGTAATTGTGTGTGGCGTGCTAGGTACAGTTAATTGAGACTCGATTACATTCTTATAGATTGTTTTTATTTCTAAATGAGTGAGTTCTTTCAACATTTGATTCAACAACGATTTCTCTTTAATTTGACTTGCTTCTGGTTTGATGTATCGGCATAGACAGTGCGGCTGTCATTGAAATAAAAGACTTCCTTGAATTGATAATTTATGTGTACCATCTTAGTCATAACAGTGATTAATACAGTTCAACATCTATCATTTCAAACATAAAAATATAAATGAATAAAAAAAAATATTGTAAATATGAATAAAAATGGAATATATATATAATTTGAAAAAAAAAATGAAAAATAATTTCAATATTAAGTTGAAACTTGTTTCTTTTAAAATAAAAGTAAAATTTGTCTCAAATGAAGATAAAGTTTGCTATTATATAAATATAAATGATTTTGTTTTCATTCTTACTTATATTCTTATGTTAGGTTTGTAATTTTATATTTTATTTGGAGAGATAAAGTAATTAAAAGTAAAAGAAAAAAATTATATTCACTTTATAAATATTTTAATATAAGACAAACATATATATATATATATATAACATGTAAAAAAAAAAATCTCTAAAAATAAAAAATTATATATAATTTATTAAATTGTTAATATAAAATTAATATTTGAAAAATTAAATATAAAATTTATATATCATTATGGACCTTCAAAATTTAATTTGATATTTTTAATTAAAAAGAAAAAAATAAAGAGGTTAAACATCCTATGAAGCATTCTGAGTATTAATTGATTGTTTTAGTAGAATATTTTATAATGGTTTATCTAAATTATAAGCAATGAACTATTTTAGTTATTTTAAATAAAGAGATTAAACATGCTATGAAGCCCTTGTAAGTATTAATTAATTGTTTTAATAGAATATTTTATAATGGTTTATCTAAATTATAAGTAATGGACTATTTTAATTATTTTAATATATCTTTATATTGACATCAAAACTTTAATAACTATTTTTATAAATTTATAAATTATCTTAAATTTTAACGTAAAATTTTAGAGAATATATAATTATATAATTCATATCTATTATGATTATATTGTAATATGATAGTTCACATTTAAACATTAATTGATTATATATTTATATAAATAAAAATAATTTTCATAAGTATCGTACTTTTCTCTAACGAGAATGAATGCTCTACATGTATTATTGAATTATTCGTTTATTTAATTGTTCAAATTGTGGAGTGAGAAGAATCCTAAAAAAAATATTATATAAAGATCATTTTTTAATTAATTATAAAATACAAAGACGTTGAGGTAAGAAATGGAATAAATGGGATTTTTCGCTCTCTCACAAAAATATAAAGAATCAACATCTTCTTCAACATGATGGTTGAAATAGAAATTAGGAGGGCAAAGAAGCGTAGTGATTGATGGGCGAAAATAAACTAGAGATCGGAATCGTTGTGAAGGACTAGTCTTTGGTCTTACTTTTTTTTATTTTCTCTTACTGATAGTTGTGTGTAATCAAATATTTGGAGGTCATGTGAAAATTTGAGTCAAAGTGGGTGGCAGAATGGTACATTAGAGAAAATTTCAGCCTAAAAGTACCTATGAAATTTTCATGTAATTTCCATGTGATAGTATGTAAACTAATTAAAATTCTTTAAATTTAAAAAGGTACATGTAAATATTTTGGAGAGAAAGAAGAAAAAATATATTTTTTATTTTATTTTATTTTTGGCTTATCTCATTATAGGTTTGCTCAAATTTCAAGTGTAGGCACTTGTTGATGCTGAATTAAATTCCACATCCAATGAGTACCCATTATGCATACTTTTTAGAATACCGACATTGATAACAATTGAAGATACATTAAAAAGGTTTGTTGAACACACTTTTTTAATGTATCTTCATTTTTTATCAATGTGGGTCTTCTCAAAAGTATTCATACTAGGTACTCATTGGATGTAGAATATAATTCCATGTCCAACAAGTGCCTACACTTGAAATTTGAGTAAACCTATAAGGAGATAAGCCAAAAATACAATTAAAAAAAAAATAGTTTTCTTTTTTTTTTCCTCCAAAATTCATAATTCTTATTTTATTATTATAACTATTATTTTATTTTTTTCCTTAGGAGACCAATTTTAGGCTGAAATTTCCTCTAATGAGTTTCATATATTTGTAAGGAAAGTGAAGATAAGAAGGATCAACCATGAATTATTTGGGTGACATTGAGCATCCCACTAATTGACGAGTCTCTTCACAAATATGGGAAGGGCGAATGGATGGGGTGGCTAAGGGTGAGCATGGAGTAACTAGGGAAGCATTCTAAACATATTCTATTAACGAAGCTTTGATTGTGGAAAAAGCGTTGACCAAAGATGGATTTGTTAGGTGATCGTGGACATGGACTAATTAACGAGGGACTCAAAGTAGAGTCTAAGTATGATAGCAAGAAGGAAGTCATGATTGTGATTGAATTTGGTTAGCCTCCATTGATATCATATATCATATATGCTAATTTTCATTTTTGTAATTGTAATAAACCAACACAGGGCTACATCTTTGAGGGTGGATGAGAGCAACTTCAACTTATGTTCATTAGAGGTATAGTCATAGGTGCTACAGACAACAACAAACACAAACATAAATGTTTCAGGGTTCACATAGGATAAGCCATGGAAATGTGGAAGGGAAACAAGGCTTATATTCTTCATTCTAGCCTCCCCATTGGTCTCTTGGATAGGAAATAACTCATTTTTCCTATTTTCAACCATGGTTTGGGTACATGATATGGGATCTTCCTCCCCTATGGGTTCCTAAAAAATTCCAGGTTGCTTACCTAAAGGATTTTCTAACTCCTGTGTAGTCGGATAGGAAATATCACAATCACCAAAGAAGAAGGATGGTTGACTGATTGATGGAGTGGGAGTATTTGGTAGAAGTTTCCCTTGATTATTCCTACTATTACAAGGCATGAAAGAACTAGTTTTGTTTTTCTGTGTTTTATTTTCTCTTTTTTCTTCTTTTTTAAATCAAGAATGCTTAATGAAAAAAAAACAATATAAAATAAATAATGGTAACCTCTAAGTAGAAACAACACCTAGTTGGACACCTCCTTGACAATGCCACAGAAAAGTGATGAGCCCCAGTATCACAACAATATTGTTGAGACTTTGAAGGCTACCAACTTTAATTATCAACCTGGAGTTCGCCCAAACTTGAGAGGTTATAATGATGTATGCACAATAATTCAAGATTTATTCATGCCACCTTCAGTCAATTAATCATATCAAGGAATACAAATACCACTCCCTTTACTAGTTTTCAAAAATAACTTGCATGAAAAGACAAGAGTCTATTCTAATTGCAAGAAGGTAAACATTATCCTTTTTGTAGAAATGAAAGTGTCATTCATCAAATGTAAAGACTAACTACAATTTCATGAAGGTAAAATAGTGTACTAATTGCATAGATAAAATATGAAAGTCCATTTGTATATGTAAATCAAGATTCTACTTGTCAAATGTAAATCATTACTCTACATGCAGAATGTGAAACATTACTTGAAAAACGACACTTGATCTAAAGAGTATGATTAGAAAATATAAGAACATAACTTCAAAAACTAAGTCTAATTTACTTGTATTTAGTAGTTTCCCTTCTTGTCGCCGATTCCAAAATATTTTAGCTTTAATAACATAATCCTTTAAACATTTCATAAGAGAAAAATTTTTGTGATTCAAATGTGGAAATCTATCTACTAATTCTAATTATTGTTTTGTACTTGCAGTGAAGGAAGGATGGGTCTAAAGTGGTCCTTGGTCCTCCCCAACTGTCGATTCAAAGTTTAGAGGTCATTATTCAATCCCAATATACAAAAATAAATCTCATAAAGAAAATATGGTCAAGTTTAGACAGACATGACTATTACATGATTGCTACATGATGCTACAATATTACCCTGTGTTTCTACATAATTGGATCCGAGAGAATCCTTAGGTTAGGAAAGGTGTTCTGAAGGAGGGAGAAGGTATATGAGGGTGTATGAAGGATATGTGAGGTACTCTTCCAAGCTTAGAAAACATCATACGCCTATATTTCACAAAAGGACATGGTCACAATGTCCCCTAATGAACCTAAAAAGATGATCTCGGTGTTATAATTTGAGAGAATTGTGAGGTTTCAAGGAGGAGGATGGTGATGACAAAATGGATGTAGGATGAGTGTGGTAATCCCTACAAGTCACTTGTAGTACCTGAAGACTATCAATCAACTCCTTCTTACTCTTGGAAAGAAAATAAATCTAGATATCACATTGTAGCAAAAAAAATCAAGATGGAAAGGATGAGTTGAATTTTATTTCATTAAGAGCTACTCTATCCTACAACAGGGATCTAATCCATGCACAAAGGCATGATCTTAAATTATAGGATGCAAAAATAGAGTATGCAAGAGAACTATAAACCAAAGCCTAACAACTTTCGAAGGAAAACAAACACATATTTTCGACTTGTTATTGTAGACTCAACAACCACACTCCCCACAAGAGAGGTGGTAATCAGGCCTCCAACCACCATTTTTTCAATATAAATTTTTCCTAAATAAAATAGCACTACTAAAAAAATGACAAAATAAAATACATAAGAGAGACTAGAGCCTATGGGTTGGGCTCTAACCCAAGGGCCTCAACCCTCCAAACTTAACTCAAATGTAGACCAATAGTGACAAGAAATGGAGTTCAAATAAATCATATCAAACTGGAAATAAAATTCCCAAGCACTTAGCTCCCAATATCTCTTCCTAGCTCCAAAAATTTGAATCCTTGTGAGCCATTGGGCTCATTTATATATATAAAATATGACTGAGGGGAAGCTCCCTTGGAAGGAGGACTACTTCCCTCCAAAACGTAGAAAATAGTGGATCTACCTTCCTTAGATCCTCGCACGCACTGGCATTCATTGGCTACCAATTGACCTTGAGTTGTTGATCTGTGATTCTAGGAATCATGTTGAGTTGGAGGAGAGTAAATTTAGAGTAAAATTTGCCTACATCTCCTATGGATGCATCCAATGTGCCTCTAGATAATAAATGTACTAAAAATTTCTCTTTTTCCTGCACATTAACCACATTAGGCCACGAAGTATGACAAGCGCCCTTTAGTCTTCCTACTAATCACATTATATCCAAAAAACATAAATTAATTTGAGGAAATAAGACTTTTATAGGTTGGAGGATAGAAAAATGTGCCTTAAAATATTCCTATTGATGGGACCCATCAATAACCATACACATGTAAATATTAATAGATTTTTTTTTAGATATGTGATTTTAACTAATAGACGTGTGGTAAGAGAGACATGTCAGGATACTTTGTATACAATTTAATGATGTCCACGAAAATATGTTTTGATGAATAACTATCATAGAATTATTATTTAGGTTTGAAAACTATTTTATAATCATGATGTCATATCTTTTTGACGGCAGTATTTGCCAGAAAATATTGTGACTTACGCGAAAGTTGGATTATTTTTAGCAATATGGCAGGAAATGAACTAATTTTCCATGCAAAACTAGGGATTGTCAACATGGCATAATCTATTGCAAGGAAAAACGAAACCAAAACGACACAATGTTTGAGGATTTTTGGGTAAATGATATCATGATTAATTTAATAGCTTCTAGATAGTTATGTTTTATCTATGATGATATTTCTTTGTAATATTTTATGAAAATGGTCAAGGGATGGACTCCTTTACGACCATTGAGTGAGGGGTGAACACCCTCATGAGACATTTAATAAAATTAAACATTTTCTTGTTTTTCCCTATGGGGTTTCTAGGATATATCAGTGTCTAATGATGTGTTTTCATATTGTTCCATTCTAATGATGTTACTTCCTTACATGATGTTGACGCTTACATTACCAAATGGGTGATTAACTAGCCTAATTAATGAACGATGAAAATGATGTAAGGTTACAACATGGAGCTTTATGTTAATATACTACAAAAATTGTTGTTGTATTATGTAACTTACGATTTGATTCCTAAAGTTACTTTATTTAACGATGATGATTTTATCGAATGACTAGTTAAGGGAATGGAATAAGTAATTTGGAATTTTACATGCTAGTAAATTCTGTTAAAATTGTCTAATCCTATGTATTTTACATGAGGTTATCGAGGGATGTTACATTGACAAAAGTAACCAAGATTTTAAAAATTTTCTACTAGATTTTCTCAAAATCTTGCTGAAATTCCTATTGTTTTGCAGGGGAAATTGTGGTCTCTTTAGACTATGCAGAAAATTAAGAAGGTGAAGAAGCACTATGATTGACGGCTGAAGAGAAAACAAGGAGACTAATCACTATGAAGGTCTATTCAATGGTCCCACTTATTCTTCTTCTCTATTAATGAAAATACATATAATTAAAGATGATATGAAAATTGGATGCATCGTAGGTGGAAAAATCATGAATTTTTTATACGTGTATTTATGGTGAAGCTTCACCCGTGGAAAGTGAAGATAAGAAGGGTCAAGGTTTTAGTGGTTGGGTGATGCTAAGCATGGATTAATTGAAAATGAATCAAAGTAGTCCATTAATATGTTAGCCAGGAGGAGTACATGATGATTGGGATCGAATTTAGTGGATTTTATAAATATCAATGGAATTGGAAACATACCTTAGAAGTCATTTCCACTTTATTTGTTGTGATTAAATTTCAATAAAAGATAAATTCATATCTATTATAAGCATGTGAATAAAAAATTAATTAATTTTAAAAAAATTGTGAAAAAAAATAAAAATGATAAAAGATAAATAATTTTCTATACTCATTTTCTATGTATTATATTAAACAATAACATTAAAATATGAGATATAAGAAATAAAATAATAAAAGAAAATTTAATTATTTACTCACCTACTACATTTCAACATAGAATATGACTAAAAAAATAGATAAATAAAAACGATAAAAATAGTTAGTTATTTATTCACTTTTCATTACATTTTAATATTCAACATGAAAATATGGGGAAGAAAATGAATAACATAATAAAAAATAATTGATTAAATGAAAAATGTGTGCAAATGAATGGAAATAATTAATTAATTATTTTCACTTTCTAATAAATTTCTACATAGGAATATGAGTGGAAAAAAATGAAAATTCACTGTATGTTGACGAATAAAAATGATAAAACAACTGGTTATTTATACTCACTTTCTATTACATTTCTAAATGGGATTGTGAGTAGATTTTTTTTTAATTTTTTTTTAAATGATAAAAAAGTAGTTGGTTATTGATATTCATTCTTTGTTACATTTCAAACATTTGGTTATTGATATTCACTCTCTATTACATTTCAAACATAGGAATATACGTGGAAATTTATATATGCATGTTCATTTTTCCAATCTAGGGAAGTCATAAACATCAACTTTAACAACCCCAGGTTAAAAACTTCATGCAATAAAGTTAATAAAGGCACAAATAGTAACCATCGTCATCAAACATGTATTCCAAGCTTAATGTTGGGAAAAACATCATAGTGTGGTTGTTCAGTTGGTTTATTAAAGCCAAGGAAATTGACAAATTGAAAAGCAAAGGCTTTGGAAACGAAAAAGTGGCATTCATTGGCATTTATTTATGAAAATAATGGAAATTAGGAGAAAATTAAGGTGAAAGGTTACAATTTTTAGGCAAGGAAGAAAATGAAAGAAAATAATGGAAAATTGAAGAAAATAGAGGCCTCATTAATAAAAAGGCTTTTGAGGATCACTTGGTACCTTTTGTCAGTTTAGTTTTGGAGATATCTCTCTCCATTCTCTCTCTCTGTATCACTCTTGGACACTTATAACATTCTTGGATCACTCTAGAACTGGATCAAGAAAAGAAAAATAAGGAAAAAGAAGGAAAAATGGGAGCAAAGATAAAGCAAGGAGGAGAAGGATCAAGTAGCTACAACGGATTTACTTGCAAGTATCGATTTGCATGTGTGATTTCCTTGCTAGATTTGGAATGCATGGTACATGCAAGTGTTTTATTGGTTCTCTTTTTTTCATTTGAATGAGTTTTTCCCAAGTGTGACAGTTTTTTTCATCCTTTCCTTTGCATTTCCGGATAGCCATGGTGTGACGGGGTTCTCTTGTTTTGGTTGAGTTGGATTTCTAGATGGAGTCAAAATTGAGTGAGGTGGAATCTGAAAGAAAGAAAACTTGGCCTATGAATCCCTAAACTGGACTGGAATGCAATAAAGACATATTTTTTGTACCTTGGTGGGCCTAGGAATCCTCGACCCGTGAATGGAGAGATATATAGTAAATCCTAGAGTTGTATGCCCTTGATCAAGTCTAGGAATCCTAGAGCAATGTATGGAGGTATATACCGTAAATAATGGAGGGTGGAGTCTTGATCAGGCCTAATAATCCTTGACTGGTGAATGGTGGGACTTACAGTAAATCTCAGAGACTAGGAGGCAAGAAAATTCCTCACGGTGTAGCTGGAGAAATCCAATGGAATCCATGCTTGTTTAGGGCCTAGTGATTCAGTTGAGATTGTAGTAAATCCTGGTTACATTTATGAGTATTAAGGTGGTTTGGCCTCTGGAAGCCCTGGTTTTTTTTTTGTGTCCCGTGTTCATGCTTGGAATATGGCATGGGGGTGACTGGCTAAAAGAAATATTTGGTTCGACCAATATATGGTAAGGTGGTTCTTGGAAGTCTCAAACCTAGTTGGCCCATTCATTCATTAATAAGAACCATTTGTCCTTGGTATTTTATGCGTGAATGTATTGGTTCATATGTGGATGTTATGGATGTTATATCCTTGATATTTATGTTGTTCATATGTTGGTTATGAGTATGTTTTATGACATACTTGATGTATGGCTCTTATCATGTTTTGATTAGAAAATTAAGTGACAATGAATATATGAACTAATAGATGATAATTCATCTATTTTGATAAGTCACCAATGCTTCTTAATGAATCTCATACAAGTATGAGAACCCTATGCTTAAATATGATTTTATGACATTTAGAATACATATTTGTGACATGTTTGACAAAATACCTGTCATGGCGAGTAGGGGTCAGAGCAAGTACTTGCATGAATATTTACATTAGTACCTTTTTTTCCATTTTATTTATCACTTCTAGGAGTTTCATGAATTTTTGGGAAGTGGCTTGAGTCCTAGCCCTGAAAAGGAGGCACATAAGATGGGATCAATGACACGGAAATAGCTAAAAAAATTCCAAAGTCGTTGGCATGCGTTGCTATGGGAGTGACTGAAAGGACTTAGTTGCTTGCAGGTATAATCATGGGAGAAATTGAGGATCCAGATCAGTCAAATGCTGGGTACTCTTAAGGGTTGGTCACCTGGAAGGGTTGGTTGGCTCTTGAATTTTTTGTATCATGTGTGGAAGTTCATTTTCATTGTGTTATGTCAGTTCCACTTCCTTAAGGTGACCTAGAAGGCTGAATCACATCATAGTAGCATATCATCATATGTTTACGCTAGTGTACCAATTATTTTGGGCAAAGTTGGAAGGAGGGTGTTACAGTGTGGTATGAAAGCATGGTTCAACCCTTGGATTGAATGGGAATTGTGTTAGTCATGTATTTATGTCAGTTGCATATGTGCTCTTTTCTTATGATCTATATGTTTGTTATGCGTGCATGGTGTTGGTCATGGTCACAGTGATGGCACCATGTGAAACTTGATGGTGTCATTTTTGGATGTGGTCATCATGAGTGTATGTCGATTATGCATTGGTTATGCATGTAAGTGTTGATATGTTGTTATGTATACATTGCAATGATGATATTTTTCGTGCATGAGGTCATTTTATGTGGTTGGTATAGTAATGCATCGATAACTTGATAATGTTTGACATGATGTTTATACGTTGTTATGATTATGATTATATATGTATCGTGCTAATCTAGTTGATTTTGCAGATGAGATATACTCCCTTGAACTATACTGAGGTATGTTGATTATGTTATGTTTTGGTTTAGTTGACATGGTATACTTATAGGAAAGGGATCAAACATCACTATTAAGATGTTATACTACAATTCATGAGATTCTCCTTATGTATCAGATGAGTAACATGGTGTTGGACATTCCTCTGACATAGAAGACACCTTAAGAAGCTTGAAGGCAGAAATAAGAAGTTAAAAAATAGATAATGACAGGATCATGTAGACACATGAGAAACAAGGAGAAGTAAATGCAACAATCCTTTAAAGTTAGTCAGAATTTCAGAGACAGGGACCACTTCAAATCAGCCATGGGTAGGAGGACGGAGAAAAGGGGCATATGGAAGTAGGTTGCATGGTGGTTACAAGTTGGATAGAGATGACACGGTTCGAGATGGAAGGCTTCTGGATACTTTGTACCGTAGAGGAGAGGTGATGGACACATGTTCTATTCTAGTTGTGTTTCTGATATACACTATTATCATCATCATTATCATCCTTACCGGAGGAGTGACAAGGGATATTTACCTGATGAGCTCAGGAAATCTAAGCCCCCTATCTTTGATGAGGATTTGAAGAAGTAAGAAGATGAAAATGCATGGTTAGTTGGGATGAAGAAATTTGTTTAATTTTCATGAGTAAATGGAGAATATGAAGGCCATAATAAGTATTCAACCTCTAAGGGAAAGCTAATATCTAGTGGGAAGATGTTAAGTGGGTTAGAGACATCACGAAAAAATATTTGAGTTGGCATGAATGCAAGATACTTTTTAGGAATAAGTACTTGTCAGAGGGTTACTATGATAGTAAAGCCAAGGAATTCTATGATCCTAGCATGGGATCAATGAAAAATTAAGAGTATATGACCAACTTCCTGGAGTTATTTAGGTATGTAATATTGTATCTTAAGGATGAAAAATATAAAGTTCAGAAATTTGTCAGTGGATTGACATTAACATTTATAGATCATATTTAGTATGATGAGCCTCAGTCACTTGAGGAGATCATTGGGAAATTAAAACATTGTTATGAGAAGTCAAAGCACAAGAAAAATATCAACAAGGATGGAAAGGGAAAGACAAAGATAAAGGTAAATGGCAATCGGAAATAACAAGTCCTTATAATGCAGAAGAGAAAGGAAATGTTGCACCTAACAAGAATTTCAACGTAGTTCCATAAGGACATGGGTGACAACAACATAATAGAGGTGATGGTACAAGATATTTCTAGTGTTGGACATGTGGTAAGGAGCATATTAAGAGGGATTTTTCGCAGAATCAGGGTGGTATGCCTCATATCTATAATGCACAAGAGGCAAAGACTATTGGGGATCTTGGGTAGAGCATTCCTCGTATATATGCAACATTGGATAATAGGTAGGAAGATTACTAGAAATCTATCCTTGAGATGGATTGTAAGCTTTTTGATAAAGTTTTTTGTGTTTTTATTGATCCTGGATCTAATTATAGTTATGTTAACCCAAAATTGGAGGATAAGTGTTCCTTGAATAAATAAGTGCATGTATAATATTGGTTAGTGAAGTTGGCTACAATTATAAAGAAGAGAGTTCATCATTGGTTAAGAGCTTGTGCATTTCAGTTGAATAGTATTCCTACCTTAGCACATTTGAATGCACTTCTAGTGGGATCGTATAGTATGCTTTTGGGTATGAACTGGTTGTATCTTCATAAGACTAAGGTAGACTATAATGAAAAATCCATTGAGTGTTTTTATAACAATGGGGAGCAAAAATTTTTGCAGGGTAAGAAGAAATAAATCTCAGTCAAAATCGTGACATCTATGCAGGAAAAGCGTCATTGCATAAAAGGTAGTGTGTTATTTGTAGTGCATATTTCTAGTGATAAAGGTAAGGAGGATGAGGATGCAGAGGTATTGAGCAGGCACCCAATCTTACAGGGGTTTCAGGATGTGTTTATAGAAGCTATTTCAGAGTTTCCACGTCATAGAGAAGTGGACTTCTCCATTGAGTTGGTACTAGGGGCAACACTAGCATCAAAGGCACTATACAATATGAACACGCCAGAGTTAGTATAATTGAAGTTGAAGTTGAAGGAAATGCTTGACAAGGGATACATTAGGAAAATTGTATCACCTTGGGGTGCACAAATATTTTTTGTGAAGAAGAAGGATGGTACTCTCAAGTTTTGCATTTATTATAGGTAGTTAAACAAGGTCACTATTAAGAATAGGTATTATTTGCCGAGGATTGATGACTTGATTTATCAGTTGAAGGGAGCAACAGTGTTCTCAAATATTGATTTAACATCACGATATCATCAGGTACACATCAAGGAAGAGGAAATTTACAAGATAATTTTCTGGACCAGGTATGGTAATTATGAGTTTGATGTAGTTCCATTTGGTTTGAATAATGCTCCATCTACCTTGATGTGCTTGATGAATAGTGTATTGTGTCCTTATCTAGACAAGTTTGTTATTATATTCATTGATGAATTCTTTATATATTCTAAGAATGAGGAAGAGAATGTCGAACACTTGGCAACAATATTGATATTGTTGAGAGAGCATCAGCTGTATGCTAAGCTCAGTAAATGAAATTTATTTCAGAAAAAGGTACATTACTTGGGACATGTTGTTTCTAAGGAAAGCATAACAATGGATCCATAAAATATAAGGGATATCATGAAGTGGGAAGCTCCTAGAAATGTGGATGAGGTAAGATAATTCATGGGGCTAGCAAGTTATTATAGGAGTTTCATCAGGAACTTCTGGCATATTCCTTATCCTATTACGTCACTACAAAGGAAAGGTACTAAATTTGAAACGACGGGGGAATGTGTAGCAAGTTTTGAATAGTTGAAGTAGTTGTTGAAAAATTCTCTAGTTCTAAATATTTCATATTTAGACAAAGATTTTGTGATGTGTAAAGATGTTTGTGAGAGAGGACTTGGTGGATTCCTTATGCCAGATGTAAATGTAGTATGGTATGAATTAAGGAAACTGAATGAGCATGAGCATAATTATCTGACACGTGATCTTTAGTTGGGTGTGATCATCCATGAATTGAAGATGTGGAGGCACTCTATTCTTGGCATGAGGTTTATTGATGGGTGATCATAGTGGATTGTGATACTTGTGTGATCAACTGAATTTGAATGCCAAGCATGCTATATGGTTGGCCACAATCAGTGAGTTTGACTTTGAGATCAAGTACATTAAGGGAAAAGAGAACATGGTTGCAGATGCTTTTAGTGGGAGGATATAGGTGAATCATAAAATAGCTATGAGTTCATATGGGAAAAATATACATGATCAGATCTTACAGGCATGACAATAGAATGATATGTACATAAAGCTTATGCACAATTTACAACATGGTACTAATGAGAATGATGTGGACTATCATCTTACAATAGATGGTTTGATCAGACTTAGGGACAGGATCTATGTGCCAAATAGAAGTGAGCTCAAGAAGCTTATCTTGAAGGAATTTCATGATAAGCCATATTCAAGTCACCCGAGATATCAAAAAACGTTTAAAATAGTGAAGGAGTTTTATTATTTTAAATAACGAATGCACATAGGTGAGTATTTTTGTAGAAGAGTGGAAAGACCCGTGAAAATTTTTCTTATTATTGGTCGAATCTAAAGAGGGAAGTGGCAGAGTTTGTGGCTAGATTTTTTTTACTATCAGCAAGTGAAATTAGAATGTAAGCATACAAGTGGATTACTACAGTTGATTCTAATTCAAGAGTGGAATTGGGAGATCATTTTCATGGATTTCATCAACGATTTTCCGAGGACATCTAGACAACATGATTTCATCATAGTTGTGGTGGATAGGCTGACTAAGGTAGCACAATTCGTCCCAGTGAAGTCTACTTACTCATCTAATGATGTAGTAGAGGTCTTCATCAAATATGTAGTGAGGTCGCATGGTGTTCCAAGGAAGATTGTGTCAGACAGGGATGCTAAGTTCACTCCTAAGTTTTGGAAGGAGTTGTTTGTAGGTTTGGGTACAAATTTGGCCTTTCACACAACTTATCATCTACCAAAATATGGAAAGACAGAGAGGGTCAACAGGATATTGGAGGACATGTGGAAGATGTATGTGATGCATCAACAGAGGAAATGGGGGAGTACCTTCCATTGGTTGAGTTTTCTTACAATAATTGGTACCAAGAGTCATTAAGGATGAGTTTGTTCGAGGCACTCTATGGGTAGAGATGTAATACTCCCATCAAATTTTCTGATCTAGTGAACATGTTGTTTATGGGACCGGAAATGTTGGCAAAGATGGAACATTACATGTAGGTAATCAAGAATAATTTAAAGGCAGCACATGAAAAACATAAAATTATGCAGATCATAAGATGCTTTTTAAGTATTTCCAAGTTAGAGAACAAGTTTACTTGTGTATCAATCCCAAGAAAATCTCCTTGAGGATTGGATCATGTGCCAAACTGGAACCTTGGTTTTTTGGACCTTTCAAGATTCTTAAAAGGATTTAAATAGTAGCATATTGACTTGTAATGCCTCTGAAAGTGAAAGTCATTGATGTTTTCCATGTTTCATTTATTAAGAAGTATGTTAAATATGTTGATCATCTGATTGATTGTTCTATATTGCAAGTCGAGCCATAAGGATAATTCGAGTTAGAACCACAGTCAAGCAAGTTAAATTGTAGTGGAATCACTTTGGGCCCGATAAAGCTACATGGGAGATGGCGTATCAAATGTGGGATATTTATCCTTATGTATTTGCTAGTTGAGTGAATGTTTTGGTATATTTTTTGGTGATATTTTATGGTATATGTACATATACCATAAAAGTGGAAGCACATTGGGCCCGTTCAAGCTACACGGGAGATGGCGTATCAAATGTGGGCTATTTATCCTTCTGTATTTTCTAGTTGAGTGAATGTTTTGGTATAAGTTTTGGTGAGATTTTATCGTATATGTAGATATGTATATAAATTTAAATAATGCCATGAGTTGTGTTATAAATCTCTAATATGTAGTAAGGGTATCATGTAATTATAGTTATCATGTTGCTATTTTGCCATGTTGGGTTGCTTCTTAGTCGGTTGATCATTGTAAATATTGCAACGAGCTAAGTTATAAAGCTCCATGGGAAATATGTTTTTCTTTCAGCAGTATTGCTGGTTATAGGTGTCATTGAATACCGACAACAGTGTTCCCCTAAGGGGGATGGGTCTGTAACAACCCCAAGTTAAAATATTCATGTAATAAATTTAAGTAAAAAATAATAAACATGGTCATGGGACACTTATTCCAATTTTAATTTTGGGAAAAACATCCTAGTGTGGGTGTTCATTTGGTTTATTATGGCTAAGGAAATTGGCAAAGGAAAAGGAAAAGGATTTGGAAAGGAAAAAGTGGCATTAATTGACATTTATATATGAAAATATTGGAAATTAGGAGAAAAGTAAGGTGAAAGGTCGCAGGTTGCATGTGAGGAGGAAAATGGAAGAGAATAATGGAAAATAGAAGAAAATAGAGGCCTCATTAATAAAAAGGCTTCCGAGGATCAATTGGTACCTTTTTTCAGTTCAATTTTTGAGATATCTCTCTCTATTCGCTTTCTCTCACACACTCTTGGACACTTGGAACATTCTTGAGCACTCTTTCATTGGAGCAATAAATGCAAAAGAAGGACAAAGAAGGAAAAGGGAAGCAAATATTAAACAAGAAAGAGTAGGATCAAGCAGCTATAACGGGTTTACTTGCAGCTTTTGATTTTCATTGTGTGATTTAATTGCCATATTGGAAATCCATGGTACATTCATGTGTGTTCTTGGTTCTCTTGTTGTCATTGGCATGGGGTTTTCCAGGTGTGACAATTTTTTTTAGCCTTGCCTTGCCATTTTTGGATAGCCATGGTGTGATGGGGTTCTCTTGTTTTGGTTGAGTTGGATTGTCGGATGGATTCAAAACTGAGTTAGGTGGTATCTCAAATAAAGAACACATGGCATAAAAATCCCTGAAACAGACTGGGATTGTTGTAAAGCTGTATTTTGTGTACCTCGATGGGCCTATGAATCCTCAACCGATGAATGACGAGGTATATGGTAAATCCTATAGGTGTATGCCCTTGATCAGGCTTATGAATCCTCTATTGGTGTATGGCGTGATATACAGTAAATCCTAGAGGGTGGAGTCTCGATTAGGCCTAGGAATCCTTAACTCATGAATGGAAGTGTATAGAGTAAATCCTAGATAATATGAGGCAAGAAAATTCCTTACGATGTAGGCAGAGAAATCCAGTGACATCCATGCTTATTTAGGGCATAGTGATCCAGTTGGGATTACGGTAAATCCTCGCTACATTGATGAGGGTTGTGGTATTTTGGCCTCTGGAAGCCGTGGTTGATTTTTGTTGGAATTCCCACATTCATGCTTGGAATATGACATAGGGGTGATTGGATGAAAGAAATATTTGGTTTAGCTAATCTATGGTCAGGTGGTTTGTGGAAGTCCTGAACTTGTTTGGCATACTCATTCATTAATAAGAACCACTTATACTTGGTATTTTATGCGTGAATGTATATACTTATATGTGTATTTTATGTTTGTTATATCCTAGATATTTCTATTGTTTATATGTTGGTTATTAGTATTTTATGCCAAACTTGGTGTATGGATCTTATCATGTTTTGATTGCAAAATGAAGGAAAAATGAATATATGACCTAATATATGATAATGAAACTATTTTTATAAGGAATCAATTCTTCTTAACAAATCTCATATAAGTATGAGACCCCTATGCTCAAATATGATTTTATGATCTATAGATTACATATTTGTGACATGTTTGACAAAATTCCTGTCATGGCTAGTAGGGGATATACCAGTACTTGCATCAATATTTGAATTAGTACCTGTGTTTACATTTCATTTATCACTTCTGGGAGTTTCATGAAATTCTGGCCAGTGGCCTGATTCCTCGCCCTAAAAAAGTGGCACAAAATCTGGGGTCCCTAGCGCAAAACTAGCTGAAAGGTCCACAGTCATTGGAATTATTTGTTATGGTGCTACACTAAAAATTGTCACCATGACATTTTACTATCTATATGGGTTCATAATTACTCATAAAATACTCCCTTAGATGTATACAACATCAAGTTCCTAAAACCAAGCCTTGAAATTGAGATAAAAGCTTATAAAAGTCATAAAAATACTTGTATCACACTTTCTCTTAGTATTACTTGCGGTGCCACATTTGTTTGTTCTAGAACATGTGAAAATGGCCACACTTTTTCTTCATTAAAGGTGCAGATTCCTGTAAAAGGTAAAGTGAATGCGGAAGTAAAATTTGGAAGCCCAGCTGGTTGAATCTGGAAGCTTGTGGAAGCAATTATCCGGTGGAAAGTTCGCTCCTTTCATGTACATTCATCCCTCCATTAAAGGAGCCTACCCATTGGTATGTGGAACTTAATCCTTTTGAAAGAGGATTTTATCCCCTCTTATATGGAGCTGCCACCTCTTCTCTTTTTCTATAAATTTAGGCCATAGTTCATCTTCAAGGGGAGTTAAGCTTTGAGATTTTTTTAGGAGAATTGTTGGAGAAACTCAAACTCTCTTAACTAATCATCATATGGGAATTATTACAAACACATATGTATGTTAGTTGAGAGAGTGCAAAGGCTTTTCAAAGTAGAGGAAAGGCTTGTTTCGGACCTTAGAAGGACCTGTACGACATCAAGGCGAATACAGTTGTAAGGCTCCTTTTTTCATTAAAGATAATACAAATGGATCCTGTTTTCTCAATGAATTGTTTTTTTAAATGGATTATTTCTTGAATTCCTTGATCATCAAGATAGATTTATGGGTTATGAATTAGTCTATATTATGCAGGTGCTTCTGATTCTTTCATGTCTTTGATTGCAGATCCCGAAAGGAGACTTATTCAAAGCGACAGGAAATAAGACTATGATCAGTGCTGGACTGCAGGTAAGTCCTAAATCCTTCATTATAGATAATTCTAGATCAAATATAATCTAGAGAAATTAGTTTGCATGTCTGTTTGTTTCTAGTTATCCATAGTATACTAGGGAGATCTGTCTTGTCTGCAAGAATGCTTTATCTTCCTAAAGAAATGGTGACTCCACTGGGGAATGGATATTGAACCTGGTTTTTGTTTTATTTTTGAGTTGTGAAGCTATTTTTCTAATTTTGATTGATTGATACTGGCTTGGGTAATTTATTCCTGCAGAATCCCTAAAAAGTGCTTTAGAGTTTTTTTATTTTTCTTTAAGTTTTCTGGTCTTTGCACTTTGTCTTTAGGCACAGTGCAGTCATCTGCACTATTTTCCTGTATAAACAGTGCAACACCACACCTGTTTACACTGAAACCTGCGGACCCTGAGAAATTTTTTGGAATAATTAAAATTCTCTTTTCTAGGATCAACTTGCAATATTCTCAGTGTATACCCGGACTTGTATTTTCTATCAAAAGCCTTGTGTGAATTTCTTTCAACAACTCTTACAATCTCATCAGTATTTCTTAAATTAATTGGGTGTTTTGAAACATTACTTGAAAAATGACACTTGATCTAAAGAGTATGATTAGAAAATCTATGAACATAACTTCAAAAACTAGGTCTAAATTACTTGTATTTAGTAGTTTCCCTTCTTGTCGCCGAGTTCAAGATATTTTAGCTTTGGTAACATAATCCTTTAAACATTTCATAAGAGAAAAATATTTGTGATTCAAATGTGGAAATCTATCTACTAATTATAATTATTGTTTTGTACTTGCAGTGAAGGAAGGATGGGTCTAAAGTGGTCCTTGGTCCTCCCCAACCGTGGATTCAAAGTTTAGAGGTCATTATTCAATCCAAATATACAAAAATAAATCTCCTAAAGAAAATATGGTCAAGTTTAGACAGACATTACTGTTACATGATTGCTACATGATGCTACAAGATTACCATGTGTTTCTACATAATTGGATCCGAGAGCATCCTTAGGTCAGGAAAGGTGTTCTGAAGGAGGGAGAAGGTATATGAGGGTGTATGAAGGATATGTGAGGTATTTTTCCAAGCTTAGAACCCATCATACGGCTATAATTCACAAAAGGACATGATCACAAAGTCCCCTAATGATGCTAAAAAGATGATCTTGGTGTTATAATTTGAGAGAAGTGTGAGGTTTCAAGGAGGAGGATGGTGATGAAAAATTGGATGTAGGATGAGTGTGTTAATCCCTACAAGTCACTTCTAGTACCTCAAAACTAACAATCAACTCCTTCTTACTCTTGGAAAGAAAATAAATCTATATATCACATTGTAGCAAAAAAAATCAAGATGGAAAGGATGAGTTGAATTTTATTTCATTAAGAGCTACTCTATCCTACAACAGGGATCTAATCCATGCACAAAGGCATGATCTTAAATTCTAGGATGCAGAAACAAAGTATGCAAGAGAACTATAAACCAAAGCCTAACAACTTTCAAAGGAAAACAAACACATATTTTCGGCTTGTTATTGTAGACTCAACAACCACACTTCCCACAAGAGAGGCGGTAATCAGGCCTCCAACCACCATTTTTGAAATATAATTTTTTCCTAAATAAAATACCACTACTAAAAAAATGACAAAATAAAATACATAAGAGAGACTAGAGCCTCTGGGTTGGGCTCTATCCCAAGGGCCTCAGCCCTCCAAAGTTAACTCAAATGTAGACCACTAGTGAGCCTTTCATTAACAAGAAATGGAGTTCAAATAAATCATATCAAACTGGAAATAAAATTCCCAAGCACTTAGCTCCCAATATCTCTTCCTAGCTCCAAAAATTTGAATCCTTGTGAGCTGTTGGGCTCATATATATATATATAAGATATGATTGAGGCGAAGATCCCTTGGAAGGAGGACTTCTTCCCTCAAAAACCTACAAAATAGTGGATCTAATTTCCTTAGATCCTCGCATGCACTAGAGTTCATTGGCTACCAATGGACATTGAGTTATTGATGTGTGATTCTAGGAATCATGTCGAGTTGGAGGAGATTAAATTTAGAGTAAAATCCTCCTACATCTCCTATAGATGCCTCCAATGTGCCTCTAGATAATAAATGTACTAAAAAATTCTCTTTTTCCTGCACATTAACCATATTAGGCCACGAAGTATGATGAGCACCCTTTAGTATTCCTACTAATCACATTATATCCAAAAAGCATAAATTAATTTGAGGAAATAAGAATTTTATAGGTTGGAGGATAGAAAAATGTGCCTTAAAATATTCCTATTGATGGGACCCATCAATAACCATACACATGTAAAGATTAATAGATTTTTTTTTAGATATGTGATTTTAATTAATAGACGTGTGGTAAGAGAGACATGTCAGGATACTTTGTATACAATTTAATGATGTCCATGAAAAGATGTTTTGAAGAATAACTATCAGAGAATTATTATTTAGGTTTGAAAACTATTTTATAATCATGATGTCATATTTTTCTGACGACAGTAGTTGCCAGAAAATATTGTGACTTATGTGAAAGTTGGATTATTTTTAGCATTATGGTAGGAAATGAACTAATTTTCCATGAAAAACTAGGGATTGTCAACATGGGATAATCTATTGCAAGGAACAACGAAGCCACAACGACACAGTGTTTGAAGATTTTTGGGTAAATGATATCATGATTAATTTAATAGCTTCTATCTAGTTATGTTTTATTTATGATGATATTTCCTTATAATATTTTATGAAAATGGTCAAGGGATGGACTCCTTTACAACCATTGAGTGAGGGGTGAACACCCTCATGAGACATTTAATAAACTTAAACATTTTCTTGTTTTTCCCTATGGGGTTTCTAGGATATATCAGTGTCTAATGATGTGTTTTCATATTGTTCCATTCTAATGATGTTACTTCCTTACATGATGTTGACGCTTACATTACCAAATGGGTGATTAACTAGCCTAATTAATGAACGATGAAAATGATGTAAGGTTACAGCATGGAGCTTTATGTTAATATACTACAAAAATTGTTGTTGTATTATGTAACTTACTATTTGATTCCTAAAGTTACTTTATTTAACAATGATGATTTTATCGAATAACTAGTTAAGGGAAATGAATAAGTGATTTGGAATTTTCAATGCTAGTAAATTATGTTAAAATTGTCTAATCCTATGTATTTTACATGAGGTTATCGAGGGATGTTACATTGAAAAAAGTAACCAAGATTTTTAAAATTTTCTACTAGATTTTCTCAAAATCTTGCTGAAATTCCTATTGTTTTGCAGGGGAAATTGTGGTCTCTTTAGACTATGCAGAAAATTAAGAAGGTGAAGAAGCACTATGATTGACGGCTGAAGAGAAAACAAGGAGACTAATCACTATGAAGGTCTAGTCAATGGTCCCACTTATTCTTCTTCTCTATTAATGAAAATACATATAATTAAAGATGATATGAAAATTGGATGCACTGTAGGTGGAAAAATCATGAATTTTTTATACGTGTAATTATGGTGAAGCTTCACCCGTGGAAAGTGAAGATAACATGGGTCAAGGTTGTAGTGGTTGGGTGATGCTAACCATGGATTAATTGAAAATGAATCAAAGTATTCCATTAATATGTTAGCCAGGAGGAGTACATGATGATTGTGATCGAATTTAGTGGATTTTATAAATATCAATGGAATTGGAAACATACCTTAGAATTCATTTCCACTTTATTTGTTGTGATTAAATTTCAATAAAAGATAAATTCATATCTATTATAAGCATGTGAATAAAAACTTAATTAATTTTAAAAAAATTGTGAAAACGAATAAAAATGATAAAAGATAAATAATTTTCTATACTCATTTTCTATGTATTACATTAAACAATAACATTAAAATATGAGATATAAGAAGTAAAATAATAAAATAAAAATTAATTATTTACTCACTTACTACATTTCAACATAGAATATGACTAAAAAAATAGATAAATAAAAACGATAAAAATAGTTAGTTATCTATTCACTTTTCATTACATTTTAATATTCAACATGAAAATATGGGGAAGAAAATGAATAACATAATAAAAAAATAATTGATTAGATGCAAAATGTGTGCAAATGAATAGAAATAATTAATTAATTATTTTCACTTTCTAATAAATTTCTACATAGGAATATGAGTGGAACAAAAAATGAAAATTCGGTGTATGTTGATGAATAAAATGATAAAACAATTGGTTATTTGTACTCACTTTCTATTAAATTTCTAAATGAGATTATGAGTAGAAAAATGATTTTTTTAAAAATGATAAAAAAATAGTTGGTTATTGATATTCACTTTTCGTTACATTTCAAACATTTGGTTATTGATATTCACTCTCTGTTACATTTCAAACATAGGAATATACATGGAAATTTATATATGCATGTTCATTTTTCCAATATAGGGCAGTCATAGCCATGAACTGTAACAACCCCAGGTTAAAAACTCCATGCAATAAAGTTAATAAAGGCACAAATAATAACCATCATCATCGAACACATATTCAAAGCTTAATGTTGGGAAAAACATCATAGTGTGGTTGTTCAGTTGGTTTATTAAGGCCAAGGAAATTGACAAATTCAAAAGAAAATGCTTTGGAAAGGATAAAGTGGCATTCATTGGCATTTACTTTTGAAACTAATGGAAATTGGGAGAAAATTAAGGTGAAAGGTTACAAGTTTTAGGCGAGGAGGAAAATGAAAGAAAATAATGGAAAATTGAAGAAAATAGAGGCCTTATTAATAAAAAAGCTTTTGAGGATCACTTGGTACCTTTTTTCAGTTCAGTTTTGGAGATATCTCTCTCCATTCTCTCTCTCTGTATCACTCGTGGACACTTATAACATTCTTGGATCACTCTAGCACTGGATCAACAAAAGATAAATAAGGACAAAGAAGGAAAAATGGGAGCAAGTATAAGGCAAGGAAGAGAAGGATCAAGTAGCTACAACGGGTTACTTGCAAGTATCAATTTGCATGTGTGATTTCCTTGCTAGATTTGGAATGCATGGTACATGCAAGTGTTTTATTGGTACTGTTGTTGTCATTGGAATGAGTTTTTCCCAGGTGTGACAGTTTTTTTTCATCCTTTCCTTTCCATTTCCGGATAGCCATGGTGTGACGGGGTTCTCTTGTTTTGGTTGTGTTGGATTTCTAGATGGAGTCAAAATTGAGTGAGGTGGAATCTGAAAGAAAGAACACTTGGCCTATGAATCCCTAAACTAGACTGGAATGTAGTAAAGACATATTTTTTGTACCTTGGTGGGCCTAGGAATCCTTGGCCCGTGAATGGAGAGATATATAGTAAATCCTAGAGGTGTATGCCCTTGATCAAGACTAGCAATCCTAAAGTAATGTATGGAGGGATATACGGTAAATACTAGAGGGTGGAGTCTTGATTAGGCTTAAGAATCCTTGATTGGTGAATGGTGGGACTTACGGTAAATCTTAGAGACTAGGAAGCAAGAAAATTCCTCACGGTGTAAGTTGATAAATCCGATGGCATCCATGCTTGTTTAGGGCCTAGTTATCTGGTTGATATTGTAGTAAATTGTGGTTACATTTATGAGTATTTAGGTGGTTTGGCCTCTGGAAGCCCTGGTTTTTTCTTTTTTTGTGTCCCATGTTCATGCTTGGAATATGGCATGGGGGTGATTGGCTAAAAGAAATATTTGGTTCGAGCAATATATGGTCAGGTGGTTCGTGGAAGTCTCAAACCTAGTTGGCCCATTCATTCATTAATAAGAGCCATTTTTCCTTGGTATTTTATGTGTGAATGTATTGGTTCATATGTGGATGTTATGGATGTTATATCCTTAATATTTATGTTGTTCATATGTTGGTTATGAGTATGTTTTATGACATACTTGATGTATGGATCTTATCATGTTTTGATTAGAAAATGAAGTTACAATGAATATATGAACTAATAGATGATAATTCATCTATTTTGATAAGGCACCAATGCTTCTTAACGAATCTGAGACAAGTATGAGAACCCTATGCTCAAATCTGATTTTATGACATGTAGATTACATATTTGTGACATGTTTGACAAAATACTTATCATTGCGAGTAGGGGTAAGAGCAAGTAATTGCATGAATATTTACATTAGTTCCTTTTTTTCCATTTTATTTATCACTTCTAGGATTTTCATGAAGTTTTGGGAAGTGGCCTGAGTCCCGGCCCTGAAAAGGAGGCACATAAGATGGGATCAATGACACAGAAATAGCTAAAAAAAGTCCACAGTCGTTGGCATGCCTTGCTATGGGAGTGGCTGAAAGGACTTAGTTGCTTGCAGGTATAATCATGGGAGTAATTAAGGATCCATATCAGTCAAATGCTGGGTACTCTTAAGGGTTGATCACCTGGAAGGGTTGGTTGGCTCTTGAAGTTTCTGTATCATGTGTGGAAGGTCGTTTTCGTTGTGTTATGTCAGTTCCACTTCCTTAAGGTGACCTAGAAGGTTAAATCACATCATAGTAGCATCTCATCATATGTTTACCCTAGTGTACCAATTATTTTGGGTAAAGGTGGGAGGAGGGTGTTACAGTGTGTTATCAAACCATGGTTCACCCCTTGGATTGAATGGGAAGTGTGTTAGTCATGCATATATGTCAATTGCATATGTGCTCTTTTCTTATGATCTATATCTTTTTTATGCATGCATGGTTTTGTTCATGGTCACAGTGGTGTCACCATGTGAAACTTGATTGTGTCATTGTTGGATGTGGTCGTCATGAGTGTATGTCGTTTATGCATTGGTTATGCATGTAAGTGTTGATATGTTTTTATGTATACATTGGAATGATGATATTTTTCGTGCATGAGGTCATTTTATGTGGTTGGTATAGTCATGCATCGATAAGTTGATAATGGTTGACATGATGTTCATATGTTGTTATGATTATAATTATATATGTATCATGCTAATCTAGTTGATTTTACAGATGAGAGATCCTCCCCTAAACTTTATTGAGGTATGTTTATTACGTTATTTTTTGGCTTAGTTGACATTGTATACTTATAGGAAAGAGATCAAACATCACTATCAAGATGGTATACTACAGTTCATGAGATTCTCCTTATGTATCAGATGAGTAACATGGTGTTGGACATTCCTCGGACATAGCAGACACCTTAAGAAGCTTGAAGGCAGAAATAAGAATTTGAAAAATAGATAATGATAGGATCATGTAGACACATGAGAAACAAGGAGAAGTCAATAAAACAATCCTTTAAAATTTCTCAGAATTTCAAACACAGGGACCGCTTCAAATCAGAAATGGGTAGGAGGATAGAGAAAAGGGGCATATGGCAGTAGCTTGCATGGTGGTTACAAGTCAGATAGAGATGACACAGTTAGAGATGGAAGGCTTCTGGATACTCTGTACCGTACAGGAGAGGTGATGGACACATGTTCTATTCCAGTTGTGTTTCTGATAGACACTATTATCGTCATCGTTATCATCCTTACAGGAGGAGTGACAAGGGATATTTACCTGATGAGTTCAAGAAATCTAAGGCCCCTATCTTTGATGAGGATTTGAAAAAGTAAGAATATGAAAACACATGGTTAGTTGGGATGAAGAAATTTGTTTAAGTTTCAAGAGTACACAGAGAATATGAAGGCCATAACATCTATTCAGCCTCTAAGGGAAAGTTGTTATCTGGTGGGAAGATGTTAAGTGGGTTAGAGACATCACGAAAAAAGATTTGAGTTGGCATGAATGCAAGATAATTTTTAGGAATAAGTACTTGTCAGAGAGTTACTATGATAGTAAAGCCAAGGAATTATATGATTCTAAGATGGGATCAATGACAAATGAAGAGCATACGACCAACTTCTTGGATTTATTGAGGCATGTAATATTGTATCTTAAGGATGAAAAAGATAAAGTTCAGAAATTTGTCAGTGGATTGCCATTAACATTTATAGATCATATTTAGTATGATGAGACTCGGTCACTTGAGGAGGTCATTGGGAAATGAAAACATTGTTATGAGCAGTCAAAGCACAAGAAAAAATATCAACAAGGATGGAAAGGGAAAGACAAAGATTAAGGTAAATGGAAATCGGAAATAAAAAGTCCTCATAATGTAGAAGAGAAAGGAAATGTTGCACCTAACAAGAATTTCAACGTAGTTAGGTAAAGACATGGGTCACAACAACATAATAGAGGTGATGGTACAAGATAGTTCTAGTGTTGGACATGTCGTAAGGAGCATTTAAGAGGGATTTCTCATAGAATCAGGGTGGTATGCCTCATATCCATAGTGCACGAGAGGCACAACTATTGGGGATGTTGGGTAGAGCATTCCTCGTATATATGCAACATTGGATGATAGGTAGGCAGATTACTAGAAATCTATCCTTGAGATGGATTGTAAGCTTTGTGATAAATTTGTATGTGTTTTGATTGACCCTGGATCTAATTATACTTATGCTAACCCTAAAGTGGTGGATAAGTATGGTTTGAATAAATTAGTGCACGCAGAATATTGGTTAGTGAAGTTGGCTACAATTACAAAGAAGAGAGTTCATCATTGGTTAAGAGCTTGTGCATTTCAGTTGAATAGTATTCCTATCTTAGCACATTTGAATGTACTTCTAGTGGGATCGTATAGTATGCTTTTGGGTATGGGCTGGTTGTATATTCACAAGACTAAAGTAGACTATTATGAAAAAGACATTAAGTGTTTGTATAACAATGGGGAGAAAAAAGTCTTGCAGGGTAAGAAGAAATAAACCTCAGTCAAAATTTTGACATCTATGCACGCAAAGCGTCGTTGCAGAAAAGGGGGTGTGTTATTTGTAGTGCATATTTCTAGTGATAAAGGTAAGGAGGATGAGGATGCAGAGGTATTGAGCAGGCACCCAATCTTACAGTAGTTTCAGGATGTGTTTATAGAAGCTATTTCAGAGTTTCCACCTCATAGAGAAGTGGACTTCTCCATTGAGTTGGTACAAGGGGAAACACTAGCATCAAAGGCACTATACAATATGAACATGCCCAAGTTAGTATAATTGAAGTTGAAGTTGAAGGAAATGCTTGAAAAGGGATACATTAGGCCAATTGTATCACCTTTGGGTTCACCAATATTGTTTGTGAAGAAGAAGGATGTTACTCTCAAGTTTTGAATTTATTATAGGCAGTTAAACAAGGTGACTATTAAGAACATGTATTCTTTGTTGAGGATTGATGACTTGATTGATCAGTTGAAGGGAGAAATAGTGTTCTCAAATATTGATTTAAAATCAGGATATCATCAGGTACGTATCAAGGAATAGGAAATTTACAAGATAATTTTCTGGACCAGGTATGGTAATTATGAGTTTGATGTAGTTCCATTTGGTTTGAATAATGCTCTGTCTACCTTTATGTGCTTGTTGAATAGTGTATTGTGTCCTTATCTAGACAAGTTTGTTATTATATTCATTGATGAGTTCTTTATATATTCTAAGAATGAGGAAGAAAATGTTGAACACTTGCCAACAATATTGATATTGTTGAGAGAGCATCAGCTGTATGCTAAGCTTAGTAAATGAAATTTATTTTAGAAAAAGTACATTACTTGGGACATGTTTCTAAGGAAAGCATAACAATGGATCCATAAAAGATAAGGGATATCATGGAGTGGGAAGCTCCTAGAAATGTGAATGAGGTAAGATAATTCATGGGGCTAGCAAGTTATTATAGGAGTTTCATCAGGAACTTCTGGCATATTCCTTTTCCTATTATGTCACTGCAAAGGAAAGGTAATAAATTTCAAAGGACAGAGGAATGTGCAGTGAGTTTTGAACAGTTGAAGTAGTTGTTGAAAAATTATCTAGTTCTAAATATTTTATATTCAGACAAAGATTTTGTGATGTGTACAGATGTTTGTGAGAGAGTACTTGGTGGAGTCCTTATGCCAGAAGTACATGTAGTATGGTACGAATTAAGGAAACTGAATGAGCATGAGCATAATTATTTGACACATGATCTTTAGTTGGCTACGATCATCCATGAATTGAAGATGTGGAGGCACTATATTCTTGTCATGAGGTTTATTGATGGGTGATCATAGTGGATTGTGATACTTGTGTGATCAACTTAATTTTAATGCCAAGCACACTATATGGCTGGCCACAATTAGTGAGTTCAACTTTGAGATCAATTACATTAAGGGAAAAGACAACATGGTCACAGATGCTTTTAGCGGGAGGATATAGTTGAATCATAAAATAGCTATGAGTTCATATGGGACAAATCTACATGATCAGATCTTACAGGCATGACAAAAAAATGTTAGGTACATAGAGCTTATGCACAAATTACAACAGGGTACTAATGAGAATGATGTGGACTATCATCTTACAAAAAATGGTTCGATTAGATTTAGGGATAGGATCTATGTTCCAAATAGAAGTGAGCTCAAGAATCTTATCTTGAAGGAATTTCATGATAAGCCATATTCAGGTCACCCGGGATATCAAAAGACGTTGAAAATAGTGAAGGATTTTTATTATTTTAAATAAAAAATCCACATAGGTGAGTATTTTTTGTAGAAGAGTGGAAAGACCTGTGAAATTTTTTCTTATTATTGGTTGAATCTGAAGAGGGAAGTGGCAGAGTTTTTGCCTATATTTTTTTTACTATCAGCAGGTGAAAGTAGAATGTAAGCATCCAAGTGGATTACTAGAGTTGATTCTAATTCAAGGGTGGAATTGGGAGGTCATTTTCAAGGATTTCATCAACGATTTTCTAAGGACATCTAGAAAACATGATTTCATCATTGTTGTGGTGGATAGGCTGACTAAGATAGCACACTTCATTCCAGTGAAGTCTACTTACTCATCTGACGATGCAGTAGTGGTATTCGTCATATATGTAGTGAGGTCGCATGGTGTTCCAAGGAAGATTGTGTCAGACAGGGATGCTAAGTTCACTCCTAAGTTTTGGAAGGAGTTGTTTGTAGGTTTGGGTACAAATTTGGCCTTTCACACAACTTATCATCTGCCAAAATATGGAAAGATAGAGAGGGTAAATAGGATATTGGAGGACATGTGGAAGATGTATGTGATGCATCAACAGAGGAGATGGGGGAGTACCTTCCATTGGTTGAGTTTTCTTACAATAATCGGTACCAGGAGTCATTAAGGATGATTCTATTGGAGGCACTCTATGGGTAGAGTTGTAATACTCCCATCAGATTATGTGATCCAGTGAACATGGTGTTGATAGGACTGCAAATGTTGGAAAATATGGAACATGAAATGTAGGTAATAAAGAATAATTTAAAGGCAGCACATGAAAAACATAAAATTTATGCAGATCATAACATGCCTTTTAAGTATTTCCAAGTTAGAGAACAAGTTTACTTGTGTATCAATCCCAGGAAGAGCTCTTTGAGGATTGGATCATGTGCCAAACTGGCACCTTGGTTTTTTGGACCTTTCAAGATTCTTAAAAGGATTTAAATAGTAGCATATTGACTTGTAATTCCTCTGAAAGTGAAATTCCTTGATGTTTTCCATGTCTCATTTATTAAGAAGTATTTCAAATATGTTGATCATATGATTAATTGTTCTATATTGCAGGTCGATCCATAAGGATAATTCTAGTTAGAACCGTAGTCAAGCAAGTTAAAGTGTAGTGGAATCACTTTCGGCCCGATCAAGCTACATGGGAGATGGCGTATCAAATGTGGGATATTTATCCTTTTGTATTTGCTAGTTGAGTGAATGTTTTGGTATATGTTTTGGTGATATTTTATGGTAGATGTACATATACCATAAAAGTGGAAGCACTTTGGGCCCATTCAAGCTACATGGGAGATGGCATATCAAATGTGAGCTATTTATCCTTCTGTATTTTCTAGTTGAGTGAATGTTTTGGTATAAGTTTTGATGATATTTTATGGTATATGTACATATGTATATAAATTTAAATAATGCCATGAGTTGTGTTATAAATCTCCAATATGCAGTAAGGGTGTCATGTAATTATAGTTATCATGTTGCCATTTTTTCATGTTGGGTTGCTTCTTAGTCAATTGATCATTGTAAATATTGCAACAAGCTAAGTTATAAAGCTCCACGGGAAATATGTTTTTCTTTCAGCAGTCTTGTTCGTTATAGGTGTCATTGAATACCGAGGATGGTGTTCTCCTAAGGGGGATGGGTCTGTAACAACCCCAAGTTAAAATATTCATGTAATAAAGTTAAGTAAAAAATAATAAAGATGGTCATGGGACACTTATTCCAATTTTAATTTTGGGAAAAACATCCTAGTGTGGGTGTTCATTTGGTTTATTATGGCTAAGGAAATTGGTAAAGGAAAATGAAAAGGATTTGGAAAGGAAAAAGTGGCATTAATTGACATTTATATATGAAAATATTGGAAATTAGGAGACAAGTAAGGTGAATGGTTGCAGGTTGCATGTGAGGAGGAAAATGGAAGAGAATAATGGAAAATAGAAGAAAATAGAGGCCTCATTAATAAAAAGGCTTCTGAGGATCAATTGGTACCTTTTGTCAGTTCAAATTTTTAGATATATCTCTCTTTTCGCTTTCTCTCACACACTCTTGGACACTTGGAACATTCTTGAGCACTCTTTCATTGGATCAATAAATGCAAAAGAAGGACAAAGAAGGAAAAGGGAAGCAAATATTAAGAAAGAAAGAGTAGAATCAAGCAGCTACAACGGGTTTACTTGCAGCTTTTGATTTTCATTATGTAATTTAATTGCTATATTTGACATGCATGGTACATTCATGTGTGTTCTTGGTTCTCTTGTTGTCATTGGCATTGGTTTTTCCAGGTGTGACATTTTTTTTCAGCCTTGCCTTGCCATTTTTGGATAGCCATGGTGTGATGGGGTTCTCTTGTTTTGGTTGAGTTGGATTGTCAGATGGATTCAAAATTGAGTTAGGTGGTATCTCAAATAAAGAACACATGGCATAGAAATCTCTGAAACGGACTGGGATTGTTGTAAAGCTTTATTTTTTGTACCTTGGTGGGCCTATGAATCCTCAACCAATTAATGACGGGATATATGGTAAATACTATAGGTGTATGCCCTTGATCAGGTGTATGAATCCTCTATCGGTGTATGGTGTGATATACAGTAAATCCTAGAGGGTGGAGTCTCGATTAGGCCTAGGAATCCTTAACCCGTGAATGGCAGTATATAGAGTAAATCCTAGATAATATGAGGCAAGAAAATTCCTCACAATGTAGGCAGATAAATCTGGTGACATCCATGCTTATTTAGGGCATGGTAATCCAATTGGGATTACGGTAAATCCTTGTTACATTGATGAGGTTTGTGGTAGTTTGGCCTCTGGAAGCCGTGGTTAATTTTTGTTGCAAGTCCCACTTTCATGCTTGGAATATGGCACAGGGGTGATTCGATGAAAGAAATATTTGGTTTAGCTAATCTTTGGTCAGGTGGTTTGTTGAAATCCTGGACCTGTTTGGCATATTCATTAATTAATAAGAACCAATTCTCCTTGGTATTTTATGCATGAATTTACCGATTTATATGTGTATGTTATGTTTGTTATATCCTAGATATTTCTATTGTTTATATGTTGGTTATTAGTATTTTATGCCAAACTTGGTGTATGGATCTTATCATGTTTTGATTACAAAATGAAGGAAAAATGAATATATGACCTAATATATGATAATGAAACTATTTTTATAAGGCATCAATGCTTCTTAAAAAATCTCATATAAGTATCAGACCCCTATGCTCAAATATGATTTCATGATCTATAGATTACATATTTGTGACATGTTTGACGAAATTCCTGTCCTGGCTAGTAGGGGATATATTAGTAATTGCATCAATATTTGAATTAGTACCTTTTTTTACATGTCATTTATCACTTCTAGGAGTTTCATGAATTTATGGCCAGTGGTCTGAGTCCTCGCCCTAAAAAAGTGATACAAAATTTGGGGTCCCTAGCGCAAAACTAGCTGAAAGGTCCACAGTCATTGCAATTCTTTGCTACGGTGTTACACCAAAAATTTTCACAATGACATTTTACTTTCTATATGGGTTCATCATTACTCATAAAATAATCCCTTAGAAGTCTACAACATCAAGCTCCTAAAACCAAGCCTTGAAATTGAGAGAAAAGCTTATAAAAGTCATAAAAATACTTGTACCGCACTTTCTCTTTGTATTACTTGTGGTGCCGCATCTATTTTTTCTAGAACATGTGGAACCATCCACACTTTTTCTTCATTAAAGGTGCGGATTTCTGTAAAAGGTAAAGGGAAGGCGGAAGTAAAATTTGGAAGCCCAACTGGTTGAATCTGGAAGCTTCTGGAAGTAATTATCCGGTGGAAAGTTCGCTCCTTTCATGTACATTCATCCCTCCATTAAAGGAGCCTATCCCTTGTTATGTGGAACTTAATCCCTTTGAAAGAGGATTCTATCCCCTCTTATTTGGAGTTGCAACCTCTTCTCTTTTGCTATAAATTGAGGCCATAGTTCAGCCTCAAGGGGAGTTAGGCTTTGAGATTTTTTGAGGAGAATTGCTGGAGAAAATCAAACTCTCTTAATTGATCATCATATGGGAATGATTACACACTCACCTCTATGTTAGTCGAGAGAGTGGAAAGGCTTGCCAAAGTAGAGGAAACGCTTTTTCCAGACCTCGGAAGGACCTGTACGACATCAAGGCAAACACCGTTGTAAGGCTCCTTTTTTCATTAAAGATAATACAAATGGATCCTATTTTCTCAATGAGTTGTTTATTTAAATGGCTTATTTCTTGAATTCCTTGATCATCAAGATAGATTTATGGTTTATGAATTAGTCTATATTATGCAGGTGCTTTTGATTCTTTCATGTCTTTGATTGCAGATCCTGAGAAGGAGACTTAGTCAAAGCGATAGGAAAGATGACTACGATCAATGCTGGACTACAGGTAAGTCCTAAATCCTTCATTATAGATAATTATAGATAAAATATAATCTATAGAAAGTAGTTTGCATGTCTGTTTGTTTCTAGTTATCCATAGGAGACGAGGGAGATCCGTCTTGTCCGCAAGAATGCTTTATCTGCCTAACGAAATGGCGACTCCACTGGGGAATGGATCTTGAACTTAGTTTTCTTTTATTTTTGACTTGTTAAACTATTTTTCTGATTTTGATTGATTGATACTGGCTTGGGTAATTTATTCCTGTAGAATCCCTAAAAAGTGCTTTAGAGTTTTTTATTTTTCTTTAAGTTTTCTAGTCTCCGCACTTTTTCTTTAGGCATAGTGTGGTCATCTCCACTATTTTCTTGTATAAATAGTGTGGCACCACACCTGTTTACACTGAAACCTGCGGACCCTGAGAAAAATTTTTGGAAGACTTAAAATTCTCTTTTCTAGGATCAGCTTGCAAGATTCTCAGTATATACCCAGACTTGTATTTTCTGTCAAAAGCCTTGTGTGAATTTCTTTCAACAACTCTTACAATCTCATCAGTCTCTGTTAAATTAATTGGGTGTTTTGAATATTCTTTTTGAGAAATTCTTAATTTGATTTCCTTTGGTCATTACTTCGAGGTTTGTCTCAGTCTCTTAACAATTTTACATCTTTTTGGTTTGTCTCAGTCTCTTGTATCTGAGTGTTAATCGCCTTTGAGTGTTTTTATTTTTTCATCTTTGGAACTCTCACCCAATTTTCTTTACTTACAGTTGATTGGCTCTTAGATTACATTAGAATCATCTTGTGTTTGAGAATTCTCTTGCATAGATCACATTTTCATAATTAGAATTCTCATTTTCAAAATATGAATGAAAAATGTGCATAGAGTACATTTTCATAGTTTTCATGTGCATTGTGCATAGATTACAACTGCATAGTTTACATTCTGAAAAATCAATCGTAGATTTAGATCAGTTTCTTTGATTTGAATTTACATGTTTTTATGCTTGTTTTAAAAACATAAAAATAAAAAATTTGGAATTGATTAGCATTAGTTATTCTTGATGAAATTAGTGCATTAGAGACTTTGTTATATTTTCTCTTATTTAACAGTTTTTTCATTGTTGGAAGTGAATGGAAACTCTCTCCGTACTTTAGTTAGGATTCATCAAATTGAAAATATTACATTATCATATTCGATTGCATTCAGTTTTGGGTCGGGTCATAACACCATTGGTTTCATATCTGTTTACCCTTTCAGTAATAAAAGCCCAAATAACACAGCCCTTAATATAATTCATCTAGTAATTTTGACATTTTTAGGGCTCTTTCCACCAATCTAGTTCAAGATTAGTGCTTTGGAATAGGTTGTAGTTAACTTTCCAAACCAACTAAACAAATAGTAGCATCTTGCGGTAGGAAAAATTCTAATTGTTGCATGTATGCTCTGGGAAGCTCCTCCTAAAGGAGTCAAGCATGAGATCATATCCGAACCAGTGAGGTAATCAATCCTTCCTCATTGGGAGCGATAGAAGATATAAACGTATTAACAATAATAAACCTCGGATTGACCATTGTCGAGGAGCCTGGGGTCACTTGTCGGTAAACCTTAGATTATGTCAAGGAGCCTTCAAGGGGATTGAGCTTTGTTACTCTTCCTTTTCATGTGTATCAGATCATAGACTCTTCCCCCAGGTATATTTGTTCCTGTTGGTGACCTTAGTGGCCATAAAATTTAAGATTCTTTCCCAAGGTGGCGGTGGAGGGAACATCTCATTGTACCTGGAGAAGATGTCGACTAGACTCACTTGGAATCTCTGGAGGGTTCTCTTCACTCGAGATGGCATAGTGGATAAACTTGCACCAGTCTGTTTCATTAAGAAGGTTATCGGGGTAACTGTTCCAACCTCCATTTCTACATTAAAATTCTACGATGTTGGATTTCATCACCAACTAGTGTTTTTTAGTGTAGGAATCTACTATTTGTGTGTGGTTTGACTCCTAGATTTGATAGTGCGTGTTCATTTTTTTTTTTTTACTTATAGATACCATAGGTGTGAATTGTGAATTTTAATTGTTTAGATGCGAATTGTGAATTGTGAATTTTAATTGTTTAGGTGTGAATTGTGAATTGTTTATATTTTAAATTGTTAATAAAATTCATTGAAGTTGAATCTAATGGCAACTGTTCTGGAATTTACCAACCAAGGAATCCCTATTAATGAGAATCCTAGTACTTTTCCCTGCTTTGGAAATGTTGGTCCTCCTTATATGGCTACATTGTCATTACCTGGATTTACAATAGGTTTACCGATATGGTTATTTTCAACTTCGTTGGCCCCGAATACTCTAATTGTTCCACCTCAACTGGATGCTTCACCTTAACATATTTCACCATCTGAACATCACCAACCTCATGTTGACCCTTTACCTTCTTCACCCAATATGTCTTCCTCCCTTTCTTCCTCTTCGCTTGGTAAAATCCTTGACGCTAGTAACCAGGTGGCTAAAAAGAAGAAGAAAGGGAAGAAGAAGAAGAAGAATAAGAAGCAAGATAAGAAATAATTCAACCAACCAACCATGGCTGCAAGTGTTAGTAGTGTTGAGGAAACCTCTAACATGCATTGTAAACCCAAATTCCCTTGCAAGCTTTGTAAGGGTGACCACTTCCTTATCAATTTTCCTAGTATTCCAAAGGTTTTGGAAGTATGGTCCAAAAATTATCATCAACTTATTTTTGATCCATCAACGAGTGATTGTCAGGTTCCTGGGAAAAAGGGTAAAGTTAGGTTTCCTTGTAGGTTATGCAAAGGGAGTCATCAAACTCACATTTTCCCTCACATGGATGAAGCCTCAAAATCGTTGGAAAACCTTCCTGTTCCACAGCAACAACTTCCAACTAGTTACCATCAAATTTCTCCCAACCAACCATCAACTGACGAAGTGATTGATCTAATTCCAAGTACAGTCAATCCCACTCTTCCATTGGAGAGTGAAACCGATATCACTTAGGTTAATGATCCATTAGTTGATCAAGTGGTAGAATCAATTTCACATTAGATCGATCCCATTCTCCCTATAGAGAGTGAACTTCATATCGCTAAGGTTCTTCTTGTTGCATCATATTCTTCTACGCCAGGGGGAATTTCACCTGTTTCTACAGAACCCCCTCCAAGTACAGAGGTCTTTTCCTTTGATTGGAATAGACTGACAGAACCTGGTCTTCCTTCCTCCATCCCTTTCCAAATAATTGTGAAGGCTTGTGGTAAGAATATACGCCACACACATGTAGATGAAGGTGCGTCTGTTAGTATTTTATCCTCAACTACTTGGAAAAATGTGGGTTCCCCTCAGCTTGTGCCTGTCATGTAGAATCTGTCAGCTTTTAACAATACCATTAGTGAACCTTTAGGGATCCTTCCTAAGTCTCCTATTACCTTGGAAGGTAAAATTGTCTGTATTGATCTTATGGTAGTTCGAGGCCCCTTGGATTTAAATTTACTCTTTTGGCGAGACTATGTCTATGCAATGAAAGTTTTCATATCGACACTCTTTCGCATGATGTCTTTCCATCACAATGGAAAAATTGTGACTGTTGACCAATTTTCATTCCCTAGTCTTGATTCAACTACCAATAAACCATCACCCCTAAATATTCCTTATACTAAAGTGGTATCTACCCCGCCACGGGTTAATTCTGTGGCAACCAGTCCCATGTTTTCAGTTACCAATGCAAGCGAGCCTCTCATTGTTTTCTCGACTTCCTTTGACTTGGATCCGGTAATTGATATGGAAAACTCTATGGGATTATTTGAATGCGATGTTCCTATCCCTTTTGAGTCCCTTGAAATGTGTTCCTTCCAAAGAATTGTTCTTCCATCTAATGAAGACCTTTTAGAAGCCATGATCGAGGAGTGTCCCTTGACATGTCTTTCTTCCAGTTGGAAGCCATGACAAGGTCACCATGAGGATAGTTCCTTTTACTGTGTCAACCTAATTAAAAAATGAATCAGTGGGTAATGAGGATAGTTCCTTTTACTGTTTCAACCTTGTTAAAAAGTGAAACATGTAGTTGAGGATCATTCCTGTTACTGTGTCAACCTCATTAAAAAATGAATCATGTCTTAGATGAGGACAATTATTTTCCTGTGTCAACCTCATTAAGAAATGAATTAGTAGGTTATGTAGGTAGATTGTAGAGAGTATATTGATAGATTCCATGAGGATGGTTCTTTTCCTGTGTCAACCTCGTTAAAAAATGAAACAAATCCTCTCCTAGTCAATTCGATTCTTTCATCTAATCTTGTAAATGAACCTTCATTCCATCCAAATTATAATAACCATTAGCCTACTTAGTTGAATGAAATGAAGCTTGGGGGTCATTTTCTCTAGCAAGTTATGCTTGGGGGGCATTCACAATTATCTCAAACATGATTTTTTCTTTGTTTCAAGCTTGTGTAAAAATGAAACAAAATCACTCTTAAGCACAGTTTTCTCTATTTCAAGCTTGTGTTAAGATGAAACAAACCTATCTGAAGCATAGTTTTTATATGTTTCAAGATTTTGTAAAAATGAAACCTATCTTGAGTCGATTTCGGTATTATGTTAAAGACTCGTTAAACTCGTGAAAAACTTGAGATTATTTTGCTATCTTTCATTTGCATAAAACACATGAAAATACCGAGTTCTTTTCGTCTTTTCCTGCTCGTTAATTAAATTGAAAGTCGGCCATATGAGTATAATTTTTATCACTTTTTCAAACTCATTAAAACTTACGAAAAAGTGAAAACCATGAGTACATTTTTATCACTTCTTCGAACTTGTTAAAACTTACAGAAAAAATGAAACTATGAGTACATTTTATCCCTTTTTATAACTCATTAAAACTTACAAAAAAGTGAAACCTTGGAGTTCTCTTTTAAGCCCTTTTCAGACTCTCTAAAGATGAAAATATTTCTGAGTATTTGACTATTAAAACTCATTAAAGGAAATGAACAGTCATCCTTTCACTATAATTTTACCCCTTTTCCGGACTGAAATGGACTATTTACGAAAAAGGTATACGTTGACTAATCATGGTCAATAGAGTTCTCTCCTGTATTATTTTATCCTTTTTTGGGCTTGAGAGACTAAATTTACAAAAAATTACACCCAAAGAGTTTCCTTAAGTTTTTCTTCTGACTCCCCAAAATTAAAAAACATCGAGTTTCTCCTATACTGGACTCATTAAAATTTATAAGTAAAGGACCTGTCGATTACAAACAAGAACGAACCAATCCTTCTTAGGGTTCGATTTTAAACTAAGTTGGACTCATCCGAAGGATGAGCTTATATAACAAGAAAATGTTATCCTCCTCAAGCTTGTCAAAAATAAAGAGGTACCTGCCAGAAATGGTGGGGGAAAAAGAGAGAGAACAAATCCATTTGTCACACTTTGTTTAAAAAATAGTATACCACTCTTGAACATGACACTTTTTTCACACTTCTACCTGGGTTGGGAAAATCCTTTGCCTATCAGTTAATCAAACCATATTGAAAGTCTTCAGCTGGTTTCTAGGTATTAGCTTAGGTCAATTATCACCAAACCATTTGTAGTGTTGTTACGTGTTCAAGAGGATAGTTCAAATAAACCATTCATTTGAAAACATGTGTCTCCATTCGTGTTGACCATCCTTGAGTCAGTCCTTGCAAAAAATTTCTACAAAACTTGATCTAATGGTTTCGTGTCGTGGGATTTCCTACGACGAATCACTTTCTATCGACGACATCTCATCATCTAGGAAGTTTATCTACAACCCTTCAGTACCTTGGAATCTGCATTCCTTAATGGAAAGTTTCTCACCTTCGATGACAGGTTGCATCATTGACCATCGATCGAACGATTCCATGAAATGTTCGACTTCAGATCATTTACTCACATTTCATGGATTGTACTGAGTACTTTGAGAGCCATTTTCATTATTGGTGGTTTCTCTCACACTTGTTAACAATTCACATCATTGACTGGTAACCAAGTGGTTTCTACCATGTTCGACTTCGACACAATCAATCGCATGGATAGAATCGTACTAATTCAGGTAGCGGAAATCAAGACCTTGGATCTATTTTCCACCATCTAGGCTACAAGGAGTTTTATTATTCATTATGCAGTAGACTATTCATAACATATGGCTACGTCCATACTGTGTCTACATTATTAATGTGATAGTAAAATCATTTCTACATCAGAACAAGTTTTAGTTAGTGTTTGATCTGAATATGGGAATGCCTACCTCGGCGATGATATATATATATATATATATATATATATATATATATATATATATATATATATATATATATATATATATATATATAGATATATATATTTGTGTGTGTGTGTGTGTGTGTGTTTTTCATTGAATGTTTTTATAGGATTCTGACTAGGGTGTCCACAAGCTAATCCTTGAAATGATAAAGCACATCACTCTTCGAATGGTCTCAGACTTCGTACTTTAAAGGGAAATATGTTACACTAAAAATTGTCACCATGACGTTTTACTATCTGTATGGGTTCATCATTACTCATGCAATACTCCCTTAGAAGTCTACAACATCAAGTTCCTAAAACCAAGCCTTGAAATTGAGAGAAAAGCTTATAAAAGTCATAAAAATATTTGTACGACACTTTCTCTTAGTATTACCTACGGTGCCGCATCTATTTGTTCTATAACATGTGGAACCAACCTCACTCTTTCTTCATTAAAGGTGCGGATTCCTGTAAAAGGTAAAGTGAAGGTGGAAGTAAAATTTGGAAGCCCAGCTGGTTGAATCTGGAAGCTTCTGGAAGAAATTATCAGGTGGAAAGTTCGCTCCTTTCATGTACATTCATCCTTCTATTAAAGGATTCTACCCCTCGGTATGTGGAACTTAATCCCTTTGAAAGAGGATTTTATCTCCTCTTATTTGGAGCTGCAACATCTTCTCTTTTTCTATAAATTGAGGCCATAGTTCAGCCTCAAGGGAACTCAGACTCTCTTAACTGATCATCATATGGGAATTATTACACACTCATGTGTATGTTAGTCAAGAGAGTGAAAATTCTTGTCGAAGTAGAGAAAACGCTTGTTCCGGACCCCATAAGGACCTGTACGACATCAAGGCAAACACGGTTGTAACACTCTTTTTTTCATTAAAGATAATACAAGTGGATCCTGTTTTCTCAATGATTTTTTTATTTAAATGGATTATTTCTTTAATTCCTTGATCATCATGATAGATTTATCGTTTATGAATTAGTCTATATTATGCAGGTGCTTTTGATTCTTTCATGTCTTTGATTGCAGATCCCGAAAGGAGACTTATTCAAAGCGACAAGAAAGAAGACTACGATCAGCACTGGACTGCAGGTAAGTCCTAAATCCTTCATTATAGAAAATTCTAGATGAAATATAATCTAGAGAAAGTAGTTTGCATTTGTCTGTTTGTTTCTAGTTATCTGTAGGATACTAGGGAGATCTGTCTTGTCCACAAGAACGATTTATCTGCCTAACATATGGGGGTGACTTGAAGGCCTTAGTCACTAGCAGGGATTGTCATGGTAGAGACTGAGGGTCTAGATCAGTTAAACACTAATTTGTCTCATGGAAGGGTTGACTGGATATTGAAGGTTTTGTAGCATGTTTGGAATGTCATTTTGGTTATGTTATGTTATTTCCACTTCCTTAAGGCAACCTAGGAGGTTGAACCACATCATAGTAGCCTCTCATTACATGTTTACCCTTGTGGACCGGTTAGCTTGGGTAAATGTGGGAGGAGGGTGTTACATCAATGCACTTCATGATATATTTACCAAGTTTAAAAAATCATAAGAATTAATTAAGTTATAACATTATTTTAAATCATCATAGATCCATATTAACTATGAATCTACCAAGCTACTAGAGGGATCAAATCTCTCAAGATGCAAACCTACTTCTGAATACAAAAATTAACAAAGGGTAATCAATTTTTTTAGGTGCAAACCCTAGTTAATATTGGAATATTTTATTTATGATTCACATTCTAAACTCTAAAATGTTAATGTGTGCGGTCTCATATTAGGAAAGAGAAACATATATTCATAGGATATTATCTCTCGAACTATTTTTTTTATTAATATTTTTTAAAATATGATATATTTATATATATATTTATATATATATATATTAAAGTGTTAATATATTTGATAATGGAATACATATTTTGTAGCTCTTTCTATCGTTAAATTATTTTAGTCAACATGCATATTTGTGAAATCCACTGGTAACTCAAGAAAAAAATAATTACTGTGGTAAAATTTATATAAACGTTGTTTTATTGTGTGGGCTGAGAAGGCTAAACAGTAAGTGGTTATGCATAGGGATATGCATGTGAATATTACACATATATTTTTAATATTATTGAATTATAATATTTGGAATGTTTTCTTTACTATGAATCATTAAAATGCAATAACCAGAAACATTTCTAGTGAATCACATCCCAAATAATTGAAGCAGTCATGGGTCAGGAGATTACCTGCCCAAACTTTCTCTTGGAATAAAATTTCAAAAAAAAATGCCAAAATGGTAATAAAAATACCCGAGACAGAATAAAAAATGAGGGAAGGGAAGCCCCGTGAAATGTTATTATGTCAGACTCTAGAGATGGAGTTCTAGTGGAGTCTATGTGAGACTAGAATGCTTAGAATTTAAATTGTGTCTAAGTCTAGGTGGGACCAATAGCCAGAGGGAAAGCACCATTGTAATCTAGTTTCTGCTTAACCAACTATTTGGTGTGAAAAACATCTTGAGGGGAGATACAGTTTGAGAACTGATCTTGCTAGATGGGAGGAGCATTGTTTTCCTGTTAACATTCTTGATTCAGGTATTTAGTACAAGAAAATATATAATTATGTTGGTGATTTTATTTGTTGACTGTGCAGAAATTTGATAAGTATACTGATGTTTTTATTTTCTTAACGGAGATGGTTGAATTTAATAGCATTATTATGTGAGTAAATGGATTTTTAATTTATAAAAATAATAACAATATAAGGCAATATTTATGCTTGAAGGACATATGAAGCTGTGAGTAAAGTAAAACTTTGGTCAAGTCTAATGGAAGAAACCCAAGAGGTGAAACCCTTAACTAGGGTAAGTTGTTCCTCAGAACATACAAGTGGATAAGAGTGAAATTATTGGCACAAACCATAAGAAAAAATTAAATGTTAAACATCATCGAGATTGATTGTAGTTTTTCTCTTTATATGTTTTGGCCCAGAGGAATCAGAAGGTTAGGTTCCAAGGCCAATCTGGGTGTGGTATCCAAGAACCAATCCTTCTGTTTAGTGTGTTTTTTCTAGTCAATTTTACAATTTAACAGTGGTACATAGGTGTGGTATAGAGTAAAACCCATGAGCCAAATTGTTGTAAACATAATTATACAACTGTAAAAGAAGAAAGAATTCTCAAGAATGTGACCATAAGGAAGTCCTTTAGGAATTAATTTAAGAAATAATTTTGTAAAAGTTTAACAAGTAGCAATAATTGTATTGTACTAAATAACCCCAAAAAAACTGTAATTTTTCAGGAAAGGAAACAATTCTTGACATTATAGTAGACCACCACTAAAATTTAGCAAGAAAACATGTAATAGATTCTGCATCGAATTCCTGTCAAAAGATATCCAGATTCAATGATACCACAAAGAAATAATATGAATGGTTATGTTACAAAATAGTCCATAAAGGAAAGGCCATGTCACAGCCATTAATTATAAACCAATTATCAACTACTTGAACCATTTCGGGTGCAACGTGTTTCATAACCATAAGTAGAACCTAGTGAACTATATCTAGGACTTTATACTCCATGGATGAATTTTGTCGATACTAACATTGAAACCAACATAATTTGGCATAACGACACCTAGAAAAAAAACAACAGAAGAGTCCAAGTCACTAATATGAAAAACCAGAAAACAAAGTAAAGCCAAGACCTTCAACAACAGGAAAGAACATGCACCTTCCAAACAGTACCTATTCAAAACTTAATGGTAATTGGAGAAGCTAAAGGAAAAGATAATAGAAATTCAGGAAAGAAAAACCAAGTTATGAGGGCATAGCAAAGAAAATAAGAAACCCTTACCTGGAGAATTTTTTCCTCCATTCAGATGGAGGCCTTGAAGGTATCAAAACTTGTAGCTCAGATTTTTCCACATCTATCAAAACAAAATTTGTTACCTGACCGTAATAGGAAAACTAAAGTGTATACTTGTTGATACTAGTTGCAAGCCCTCCAGTTGAAGGCCGGTTGGAATCTAATGACATAACCGCTCAAGAAAAACTTTTCTAGTCGCTTGGGAAAAGAATAAACAACAAGAGATTGTAATATAAACCCATGTATAGGAGAAAAAAATTCATACGAAACCCCGTAACATTGAATTCAATCTCAATTTCATACCTGGAGTGTAGGACAGTGGAATTTCTGAGTGATTTTGATGTGAAAAAATTTGGTGTTGTAGAGAAAAGTTTGGCAGAAGAGGAGGAGAGAATGATGCATCCACGATGACAGAAGGGAGAGGCGGTTACCCTGTAACCACCATTTTCTATCGCAATTGTTCATGAGAACCCTAGCTCATATCAGCTATCTAAATCAACACCCTAACCAATGTTCAGATATGTTTCCAAGTGTCTCAATGAATTCCACTCTTCGCGAAAGTTTGACGGGAGAGTTAATAATTGTTGTATCAAAGTTATGTATGAATAAGGTTTATGAATTAAATCCAATAGGTATATCATCATTGGTATGTGTATAATATAAAGTCGAAAACAACAAGTAAACATAGATAGACATAAGGTCTATGAAAATATCAAACAAATCATTGTGATTTTCCTTGACTCTAGGATTAGTATATGAATATTTATATTCTAAGTGTTTCAAGTTTAATAAAAAAAACTTGTGTGTTATGTCCATCAAAGTAGTTATTCAATTACCATGAAGTGAATATATATATGTATATGTATATGTATATATATATATATTTAGGTATATGTATATGTATATGTATATGTATATGTATATGTATATGCATATGCATATGCATATGCATATGCATATGTGTATGTATGTATGTATGTATGTATGTATACCTCTCACGATATGTTACAGGTGGTATCAGAGCCAAATGAAACACTATGGCCTATGTGGAAAATAGAAGGGAATAAAAAAATATGTTGAATGAAACTGAGTGACAGGAAGAAAGAAATATAAGGATACCAATTCCTATGGAAGTGCAATGAACGATGGAAGCAGGATGGATACCATATCCAAAAGCTAACCCTGAAATGTGGGTATAGCTAGGAGAAGAGTCCTAAAACACTAATGCTACCCTACTTGAGACAGTGCATGAATTTAAGAATGAAATGGAAAGACTAAGGGAAGATAATGAGAGATTAATGAAAAAGAAGGAAAGGATTGTGAAGAGTCTGTTAGATCGACAAAATCATCGACATCTTGATCCAATTCCAAAACATGGAGACTTGACCAACACAAAAAAAAAAACAGAACCTAACCTAGGATCAAAGGAATACCAAGAGAATATTAAGGAAGAATCATATCAGGTATCAGGGCATAGAGTATCTAAAAGGCAGAAAATATAATTGCAAGGTGAATTTAAGAATATTAAAACTCTGAATTTTGATGGGGAACATGAGGAATTTTCTGAAGCTTGGCTCATCAATATGAATAAGCATTTCCAAATTTATGAATATAACCATAACCTGAAAGCTCTAGTAGAAATTTATCAGTTGGAAAATAACGCCACCTTATGGTGGGAGGAAGTAAAAATAGTGCAAAAGATTGATGAGAAAGAAGTAACTTGGGAGGAATTCCAGAAACACTTTAAGGAAAAATATTTCAGGGAATGATTTTACGACGAAAAATAAAAGGAATTCCATGATCTAGGGTTGGAGAAACTCTCTATGGACGAGTTTATCATGAATTTTACATCATTTTTGAGATATGTCCCTTACATATGAAGAAAATGCGAAGGTGCAACAATTTTTTAGTAGTCTACTGCTATTTATAAAAGAATGGTTGGAGTTCAATAACCTTAAAACCATGGATGATTTTATCAATAAATCCCAAATATGTTACCAGTAGATGAAGTCAAAGGGCAATAGTGGGAAAATATGGACATAAAGAAAAGGATATAAACCCTCACAGAGTGGAAAAGGGACAAAAGCCACAAATTTTAAAGGTATCTAGAAGAATCAACCCAGTACAAATTTTGGTATAATTCAGCAATAATTCTAAAATGAATCAAAGATCGACCAGCCTAACAAACCTAAATCGGAGCTAGCTACTAGGCCCCCATCATAGTGCTAGGGTTATGGGGGTCTGAATTATGTTATAAATTGTCCCTATTGAAAAGGACTGGAGTAGGTGGTGCAAATTCAAGAGGCATAAACAGTGGGAGAGGTACTAAGGAGTCTGCCTAGGATTAATGCTACATTAGAGGAACCAGGCAGAATACCAACCCACTATGGTAGAATTTGAAGGTAAAAGTTTTAACTATATTGTACCTATTTTAATTGATCGAAGATCTAGTCTGAGTTATGTAAGTCCTAAAATAATATAAAAATGTCACTTACATACTATTAAATTTAAGAGCCCATGTTTGTTATTGTTGGTCATTGGAGCTAAGAGAAAGGTGGTAGCTAAAGTAGATAGTTGTTTGGTTGAGCTAGCTAGTCAACCAAAAACAAAAAATTTGAATGTTTTACCCTTAGGATCATATGATATACTAATTGGTATGGATTTTTTGGAGAAACATTGGTCTTTAATCAATTGCAAGGACAAGATGATTAGATACTTAAATGAAAATGACATGAGGCAAGAGGTGCAAGGAGTGAAGAGACCCCTGAAACTAAGACCAATCACAACCTCACAACTGGAAAAATGTCTAAGGAAAGGATATCAAATTTACATGGTGCAATTTGGATATCCAAACTCCAAAGAGATTACTTCCACCTTAGAGAATTTTCCAGTTCTGTAGGAATTTGTTCATTTTTTTCCTTAGGATATCCCTGGGTTTCCTCCAAAAGGCAACATAGATTTTACTATTGAACTTATTCTAGGATTTGATCCTATATCCAGAGCACCATACTATATGACTGTCCTAAAATTGAGTGAGCTTAAAATGGAGTTACAAGAGATTCTAGAAAATAAATTTATTTTCCGAAGCGTGTCACCTTGGGGAGATCGAGGTGATCTTTGTTAGAAAGAAGGACGATACTTTACGATTATGTATAGACTATAGAAAATTAAATAATATATTAGTTAAGTATAAGTACACCTTACCCGATATTGATGATTTGTTTGGTAAAGTAAAAGGGGATACAATGTTTTTTAAAATTGATTTGTGTTCTGGGTGTCATCATATGCGAATTAAGGAGGAAGATATCTACAAAACAACCTTTAGAACCCACTACGGGAATTATGAATTTTTGTTTCTATCCTTTGGACTAACCAATGTGCCAACAAAGTTTACATGTCTCGCGAACAATATATTCCATCAATATTTGGATAAATCTATGCTAATTTTTATAAATGACATTCCTATCTATTTGAGAAATTTGGAGGAAAAAAAAAATCATCTGAAAATTGTTTTTCAAACTTTAAGGGAGAAACATATGTATGAAAAATACAACAAATCTGAATTTTATAAATAACAATTTTATTACTTAGGAGATGTGATTACAAAAGATGGAATAGTTGTAGATCCAAAGAAAATAAAAACCATTATGGAGCCAAAAATGTAGCTGATATAAGATCTTTCATGGGGCTGGATGGATATTATTGGTGATTTATTGAGGGGTTTTCAAGAGTAGCATATCCTATCACTTCCTTGCAAAAGAAAGGAATAATTTTTAAATGGACAATTGAATGTCAAAGAAACTTTAACCAATTAAAACATTTACTCACAACTTCCCCCATTTTGAGAATTGTTGATCCAGAAAAGGAATTTATTATATCTACTAATGCCTGCAAGGAAGGTGTTGGGGGAATATTGATGTAGGAATTAAAATTTGTAGCCTATGATTCTTGAATGCTGAAAGAATATGAAAAAAAATATTTAGCCCGTGATTAAGAATTAAAAACGGTCATTCATGCCCTTAAAATGTGGCAACATTACTTGCTTGATTCTGTTTTTTTATTAATGAGAGATCACAATAGCTTGACCAATTATTTTAATCATCCTATGTTGAATGCTCGACAAGCACATTGGACTACCTTTTTAAGTGATTTTGAGTTCTAAATTAAACACTTGAAGGGAAAAGACAATTGGGTAGAGGATGCCTTGAGTAGGAAATTGAATTTTCTTTATGAAGTATCATTTAGCGATATGAAGACTTATTTTAAAGATTAGATTGAAGAAGCTGCTTAAAGAGATCTAGAGTACTAATTCTTGTGGAAGCAAGAAAATAATACAAACAGTAGTGAAATACAGTTGTGCTATGAAATAATTCTAGAAAATATGTTGGTCTATAAATAGAATGTATGTTCCAAATCAGGTAAGTATTAAGCATTTAATTTTGGATGAATACCATAAAAGCCTGTATGTTTTACATCTCGAGTATAAAAAAATTAATCATTGATTTGACAAAGGAATATTTCTGGCTAGGAATGAAAAGAGAGGTGGTCAAATATTTGGCTAAGTGTTTGGAATGTCATCAAGTGAAAGAAGAACACCAACATTCAACTGGGTTTCTTCACCCACTTCCCATTCCTAAATGGAAATGGGAAATTATAGCGCTCGATTTTATCACTAGCCTACCCAACACCATGAGGCAAAATTATTCTATAATGGTAGTGGTAGAGCTAAGAAAATATTCCTACTTCATTCCACTCCATTCCAGTACAATCCACTTATAAAAAAGTTGATATTGCTAACATATTCATGAAATAAATATTTAAATTACATGGGATACCAAGGGTGGTAATATCTGATAAAGATTTTAAATTTAAATCTCCATTTTGAAAGACTTTGTTCAATGTGTTAGGTACATAGATATAGTTTAGCACTACATACCACCCTCAAACAGATGGTCAGACATAGAAGGTGAATTAAGTTCTTGAATATATGCTAATGATGTATGTGATGTATCAACCGGGTAAGTGGGAAGACTATATTCATTTAGTATAGTTTTCCTACAACAATATTTATCATGCCTCCTTTAATATGAGTCCATTTGAAGTTTTATATGGAATTAGGTGTATAAAACCTCTTAATTGGAGTGGCCCGAAAGATAAATTGATGATAAGAATTAATATTCTTAAATAAATGGAAGAAACAATAAAGAAAGTAAGGGTAAATTTAAATATTGCTCAAGATAGGAAAAATAATTATGTTGATAAAAAAAAGATACCATCGAGAGTTTCAAGTGGGGGATCATGTGTACGTGTGGGTAAAGCCTAAAAGAAGTACCTTGCATTTTGGAGAATGTGCTAAACTAGCCCCTCGATTTTGTGTCCATTTCAGATATTAGTCTAAATAGGGCTTGTAGCTTATCAATTAGCTTTGCATAGCCACATACGTCTTCATAATCTGTTTCATATTTTGTTATTAAAAATGCATATTTATGATCCTAAACACATTATCAATTGGAAAAACATACATGTAAGTAAATTATACTTATCTGTAAAAAAATTATAACTTAATCATGGTAAATACTAATAAATTGTATTGTGTATATGGTTGTAGGTCGAGCCAAACATAGATTTTTTTGTCAAACCCCTACAAATACTAGATCAAAGAGAAGTAATGTTGCAGAAACAAGTTATCCACCAAGTTAAGGTGTAGTGGAGGCACTTTATCCTAGAGGAGGCTACCTTGGAGGGTAAAAAATAAATGAAAGAAATGTATCCCAACCTATTCTCATTATTTGTTAACACAAGGACAGTGTTCTTCTCAAATGGGGGTAATATTTCATATCCCATGGTAACTCAAGGAAAAAATAATTAATGTGGTAATATATATATATAATTGTTTTATTATGTGGGTCGGGAACGCTAAACATTAAATGGCTATGCATAGCGATATGCATGTGAATATTTATACATAGACTTTTAATATGCTTAAATTAAAATTTTTGGAATGTTTTCTTTACTATGAATCATAAAAATGCAATAACTGGAAACAATGCTGGATAAATTACATCCCAGACAGTTGAAGCAGTGATAGGTCAGGCGGTTACCTACCCAAGCTTTCCCTTGGAATAAAATTTCGAAAAAAATTCCAAAAGGGTAAGAAAAGTACGTGAGGTGGAAGAAAAACGAGGGAAGGGAATCCCTATGAAATGTTATGACATTCAGACTCTAGAGCTAGAGTTCCAGTGTGTCTATCTGAAACTGGAATGCTCATACTTTAAACCATGGCTAAGTCTGGTTCGGACCAAATAGCCATAGAGAATGAACCATTGTAATTTGGTTACTTCTTAATCAACTATTGGGTGTAAAAAATAGCTCAGGGAGAGATGCAGTTTGATAACTGATCTCATTGGATGGGAGGAGCATTGTTTTCTTGTTAGAATTTTTTATTTGGTTATACAGCACAAGAAACTAGATAAATATGCTCGTGATATTATTTGGTGATTGTGTATAAATTAGATAAGTATATTAGTGCTTTTATTTCTTGAACTGAGATCGTCAAATTTAATAGCATCGTTATGTGAATACATGAATTTTTCCTGTATAAAAATAATAAGGATATAAGGAAATATTTATTTCTGAAGGATAGATGAAGCTATGAGTAATGTAAAACTTTGTTCGAGACTAATGGAAACAACCCAAGGGGTGAAAATATGAACTATGGTAAGTTTTTCCTTAGAAGAGACGAGTGGACGAGGGTGAAACTATTTGCACAAACCATAAGAGTAAATTAATTGTTAAACTAGGTCAAGCCTAACTATAGTGTTTCTCTTTATATGTTTTTTACCAGAGGAAGTAGAAGGTTAGGTTCCAAAGTCGAGCCGGGTGTGGCATCCAAGAACCAGTCCTTATGTTCCATGTGTGGTTTGTAGTCAATTGTACAGATTATAATTAGTACATAGGTGTGGTATAAAGTGTAAAACCCATGGGCCAAATTGCAAATCATAATCATACAACCATAAAAGGAGAAAGAATTCTCAAGAATGCGACCATAAGGAAGTCCGAGAGGAATTAATTTAAGAAATCATTTTGTAAAAGTTTAACAAGTAACAATAATTGTATTGTACTAAATAACCCCACAAAAACTGTAATTATTTAGGAAAGGAAACAATTCTTGACATTACAATAGACCACCAATAACATTCAAAAAAAAAAGTTGTAATAGATTCTACATCGAATGCCTATCAAAATATAATCAATTTGAGTGATACTAGCAAGTCCTATTTCATATAAAATTTTATGTTACAAAAAAGTCTAGAAATGAAAGGCCATGTCTCATTAATTAATTTTAAACCAATTATCAGCTACTTGAACCATCTTGGGTGCAACCCGGATAACTAGTTTCATAACCATAAGTAACACCTCATAAAATTTATCTAGGAATTTACACTTTTTGAATGAATTTCATCCTTGATAACAATGAAACCAAGATAATTTGGTATAATGACACCTGGAAAAAAAACAATAGAAGGGTCTAAGCCACTAGTAGGAAAACCTAGAAAACAAAGAAAAGATGAGACCCTAAACAACATGAAATACCACACACCTCCCAAATGGTACATGGGTCAAACATAATTGTAATTAGAGAAGGTAAAGGAAAATATAAGAGTAATTGAGGAAAAAAAAACTGAGTTATGAGGTCATAGCAAAGAAAATAAGAAACCCTTACCTAGAGAATTGTTTCCTCCATTCAAATGGAAGCCCTGAAGACATCCAACACTATATCTTAGATTCTTCCACATTTATCGAAAGAAAAATCATTAATGGACCATAAGAGGACAAACCAAGTGTATACCTATGGACGCTAGTTGAAAACCCTCGAGTTAAAGGACACTTGAAATCTAATGACATAGAAGCACAAGAAAAACTTTTCTATTTTTCTGGGAAAACAATAAACAACAAGGTATTGTAATATCAACCCCTGTACAGGAGAAAAATATATTTTCAAAACCCTGTAACAAGGAATTCGTCCTCGATTTCATACCTAGTGTGGTAGATAGAGTAATTTCTGAGGGATTTCGATGTGAACACCTTTGGTGTTGTAGAGAAAAGTTCAATAGAGGAGGATGAGAGAATGAAGGCCCTGCGGTGGGAGAAGGGAGAGGTGGTTACCCTGTAACCACCATTTTCTATCGCAACCATTCATGAGAACCCTAGCATATCTTTTTTTTGTAAGATTACCAAGACTACATCTTCAACAGGTCCAATATATCACCTTGATCGAGGCAGGGAATCGAACCAATAACTTGACATGAAAGAGTGTCTTAATAGAGCACCCGATCACTGTCTTTCCAAGACCAGTGGAAGTGTTTTTTGTAATATTGGTAGGACTACTATAACACCCCTGAGTAAAAGTTATAAATATTTGTTTTACCGCAAATGAATTGGTAAACCTGAGGGCTGGATAAAATTCTAGGTGGATGATAAGAAATAAATTCTATTTTATGTAATTGAATTTATTTTTTAAGCATACAAGTTATCGAAAACCTTAAAATTACAAGCGAAAAGTGTTAAAATAGATTTTCAATTACCAGAGACTTAAGACAAGTATTCCTATCCATAGAGATAAATAATCTGATTCGGGACAAGGCAGCCAAGAAGGGAGTGGGAATAAAAACCTGAGGCAACCTTGAAGACTTGGTACTTGGTTGGAGGGGATCCAAGTGAGGAGAATGAATTTGAAAATCTGTGAATCTAAAACAAGATATTGTTGAAGGAAGGTAGGACACTACCAATATGTATTATTGAGCTATTTGGCTAGTGGAATCCAAATTGAGACCTATGTGTTCAGTTAGCCCTGAGACTGGACTAGCTAGAAAGGTCAGAGAATGTCCAAGGTTGGACTTGTTATGTTCACTGGTCAAATGAATGTCTGGAGATGAAACTATCTCAGGGGAGAGTTGGACATAATGTCCATTCTCATCGGTTGGGTGGAGCACTCTTTTCCTTGTCATTTTAATGACTGGACTAGAAATCGAATTGAGATAATTATTTGACCTAGTAACTAGGATGAATTATTTTTCTGTCTTTTGCATGCTATAAAATCTCTAATATTATGGGATATGTTCATTCTGTGTAATTTACTTAAAAATAGTGAAGAGGATATATGTTCGTTCTGTGTAATTTATTTAAAAATGGTGAAGTGGGTTATGTCCAGGATAAAATGCATAACAATGGCCCAGAACAATCCTAAATTTATGAATTTTAAGACCAATTAGTAAGAGAAATATTTATACGAACAAAATGCAATTATTCAATTAATTTTTTTCATTAAGTAAAACTAGTACAAATTTAACTTACATTGTAATTTCTTTCCATACATGATGATATGTACAATAGTCTAAAAGTATGAAAACTTAAGTGAAGTAGACTGAAATTTGGGACATTTGTTGCAAAACAATATATCAAGAAAATAATTTAGTGTCAGTAAGAAATTTTGATTATGGAATACTTAGGTCTTGTGGTGTTCCTTAGGTAAAGATACTTTGAATATCAGGTAAAAAAAAAGATATTAGCTTAAATTTTGATGAATAAATGTAATGAAACTCCCATACGAATTATGTGTCTTGCATTGTGAAATATTTCACAGTTGAAAGACTAAACTGAATAACCATGAATAAACGACTGGCTAATCCAGGGTTGTTTTTCCCCATCTTGGCCAAAAACTATATATTACATTGTAACATCCCTGGTGAAAATACATGTAAAAATATATATAAGACCACGGAGATGGGACACGTATTCCAAGATGAATGGCGTGAAAAACATCCTAGTGGGTGTTCACTTTGGTTTGTTATGGTAAATGAAATTTTCAAAGGAAAAGGCAAAGGCACTAGAAAGGAATGAGGCATTAATTGAAAATTTATTTATGGAAATAATGGAAATTAGGAGAAAAGGGAGGTGAAAGTCATAGGTTGCATCTAAGCAGGAAAATGAAGGAAAATTATGGAAAATGAAGAAAATAGAGGTCTCATTAATAAAAAAAGGCTTATGAGGATCAGTTGGAAAGTTTTTTCTCTCATTATTCTCTCTCTCATACTCTTGGACACTTAGAGTATTCTTGGAGCACTCTTGGTGAGTGTGGCATACTTGGAGATTTCGAGCAAGAAGGAAAAGATCAAGCAGGGAAAGGTAGGATCAAGTAGCTACAGCGGTATTATTTGCAGGTATCGATTTGCATGTGTATTTTCCTTGCTAGATTTGGCATGCATGGTAATGCATGTGGTTCTTCACTGTCTTGGCATGGGTTTTTCAAGGTGTGACAGTATTTTCAGCTGAGCCTTTCTATTTCTGTATAGACATTAGGGGAATTTTGAGGTATAAAATGGGCTTCCTAAGGAAATTATAAAATAATAGTGGAAAAAATCAAATAAGATTTGATGACATCATGAAATTTTAGAGGGAAAAATGAAAAAACTACTTTTTCAACTCATATTTTCAACTTATATCCCAAAGTGTTTACTCAAATTTCGAGCGGGAGTACTCATTGGATGCAAAATTTAATTCCTCATCCAAGGAGTACCCATGTTGCATACTTTCGATGCGTCCTACTACACGAAAACTGAGAAATACATAAAAAAAAGGTGATTACAATCACGTTTTTTATGTATTTCTCATTTTTTGTGTAGTAGAGTTCATCGAAAGTATGCAACATGGGTAATCCTTGGATGAGGAATTAAATTTTCCTTCCAACGAGTACTCCCACTCAAAATTTGAGTAAAAATTCTGAGATATAAGTTGAAAATACGAGTTGAAAAAGTAGTTTTATTATTTTATTAATTTTTAATATTTTTACCCTTTTATTTAAAAAATGGTAAATCATCCCCCATGGTTGACATCATCATCTTGAATCCTATTGGTTGTTATAAAGTTTATTTTTGTTGTACATTTTCTTAGGAGGCCCATTTTACACCTCAAAATTCCCCTAATGTTTGATGAGATGGGTTCTCATACTTCTGTTGATCTGGATGGTTGGATTGGATTCGAATCTGAGTGGGGTTGATCTTCGAAATGAAAAAAAAAAATTCTAGTGCTCCCTGAACCAGACTGTGGATCATAGTAAATCCAGTGGCCTAAAAACCCTTGAGTCAGACTGTGGGTTGCGGTAAAGTCAGATTGTGTGCCTCAGTGGGCCTAGGGATCCTTGCCGGTGAATGGGGGGATATACAACAAAGCCAAGAGGTGGATTTATCTCTGTCAGGCCTAGTAGTCCCGGGATGGGATGTATAGTAAAACTTGGAGAGGTGATCTTGATGTAAGTCCTAGTGACCCTTGGATCAGACTGTGGGTTACTGTAAAAGATGAGAGACTAGGAGGCACTAAAATTCCTCATGGTTTAGGCGGAGAAATTTGGTAGCATTCATTCTTTTTTGGTTCTTTTTCAGTTGGTTATGAGTCCCACATTCATTCTTGGAATATGGCACGAGGTTGATTGGTTGAAGTAGATTTGGCTCAGCGAATATATGGTCGGGTGGTATAGTCATTCCGGTTAGTTCTTCGATATTATGACTCATCCTTATAAATATTATTCGGTGTGTATATACTAATATATATATATATATATATATATATATATATATATATATATATATATATATATATATATATATATATTCTATTGTTGCTATATCCATCGTATTTTTGTTGGTGTTATGCTGGTTATAAGCATGTATTGTGATAGTGATCAAGTATAGCTCTCTCCATTTTTTTACTTGTAAATGAATATTCAATGTATCTATGGTACAATTGATTGTATAATATCTTATGTTGTAGGGGAGCAATTCTTCTTAGACATCCTCAAATAAGAAAGAGACCCCTTTGTTTAAATATTTTGTTTATACCTGTAGATTATATGTTTGTGACATGTTTGGAAAAATTATTTTCATGGCTTGGTGGGGTCGAATGAGTTCTGGTTGATATGATTTCTTCCATATGTTTGTTTCAATGTTATTTACACTCTTTTAAATTTATAGGAAGTTCTGCGCAATGACTTGTTCTCAGGGGCTGAAAGTGTGGCACAAATCCTAGAGCTACAGGTGGAAAATTTGTTGTTTGGGTCTGAGCCGCTACCTTGACAAATATATCCCACGGCTCTAGGGTCTAGACACACTCACTTTCCCTTACAAGCCTACATATCAGCCTCAAAGGGGCTAAAAATCAATTTCCCCCTCAGGCAATAGGGCCCTGGGAGGTTGGGTTACATCCTGGGGATGTTAATGTTGCAGTGTAGGGTGTGTTTTTGGTGTTTCTGTCAGTTCCACTGGGTAGATGTGGGAAGAGGGTGTTACAGAGTGGTATCAGAGAATGGTTCAACTCTCAGACTGATGGGTTTTGTGTGGATCATGCATTTATGTTGGTTGCATATGAATTTAGTATTATTGAGGTATATATGTTCTTGTTGCATTCATTTTGTGTTGGCCATGGTGGCAGTGGTGTATCCATGGAAGGGTTGATGGTGTTGTTGTCAACATGTTGTCCTGAGTGTATGATTGGTCATGTGTTCTTCATGCTAAAGTATTATTCGTGCACACTTTCTTACATGATGCTACATGTTGTATTTTCGTTTATTTCTTATGCTAGGGTTACACATTGTTCATGCTTGTGTGTTGTCTGTGTATGCTTTTTTATGTGATGCGATATGTGGGACATGCATTGGCCATTCATGATTGGTTATACATGTCAAGTGGGTGTGTATGTTCAAGTTTGCATTGGTTTGATTGAGGTTGTTGTGCTTAAGTTCACTGTATGAAATTAGGTCATCATGATGATATTGGTATGTTATGATGTTAACGTGTCGGCTGAGATAGAGTAGGAGATGCAAATCATTAAAGTGAGGTTCCAACAATGGACTTTGGGACAAGAGCAGATCATCCTACAAGTTGGTATGCTTGGCATGAAAGAATATTATTCATGGTTGTTGTAAGCATTAGGATTACTTATATGTTTGTCATTCCATTGTTATTATGGTTACATATGTGATAAATGCTAGTTAATCAACGTATTCATATGCATTATGGTTATGTGTATGCCTTTCATTCTATTGGTGTTATGATTGCATAAATTATAGATGATAGTTGATTAGTGTAGTTATATGCACATGTGTCAGATAGCCATGAATGATAGTAACCTATGGTTGTATGCATTGCTATTTTTGTTTTATGATTAGATAACTTGATGATTATGAGATATGTTTTTGATGAGTAAATTATAGGTTAAATTGTTGTGGTTACATGTTAGTGACTTGATGATTAGGGTTATTTCATTAAAAATATTGATGTTATATGCATTATGTTAATTTGGATTGGCCCATGCAGATGGTTAGGGTTACGACATTCAGGAATGAGTCGACCTAAACTTGATAGTGTGTTGTAATATGTCTAGATTGACTGTACATATGTGATTTCTATGCATGAATAACATATTTCTATGAGCTTATGATGTCAACATGTTAGATATGTGATTTCTATGCATGAATGAAATATGTTTATGAGCTTATGATGTGAACATGTTAGATATTTACTATTATGGATATCATGATGTTATTTAGGGTTGATTTGATGCGTTGTGAAGTTATATTGTGCTAATCTAGATTGATTGTATAGAAAATATAGGCTCTCGTGAGATGCATTAAGGTATGAGCTTGTGTATGTCGCCTACTTTGTACTTGATGTTGTATATCTATTGTTTGCATGTTTTATTAGTTGTATGATATGATTTTTCATCTATAATATTGCATGAAGTAATGATTGTGTTTTGGGATGGTTGCACTAATGCATTGTGTGTTAAGGTAGTTGATATGTACTTGAGTATAAGCAGGGTGATGTGATAGCATATGGAAAAAATCAATAGTAGATCGGTAAGATAACTATTATATTGTTATATTTATTTATGCATTGAAAATTATGTTTTTATGATCTGTAAATGGAACTATTTGTAATTCTATGCAAAGTATCGATTTCCATATAATTTAATGTGCAAAGTGTTCTCCATGACTTGCAGGTTAAACAAAGTAATTTTGGTAATGTTTCTGAGTTTTATGTATGAGGATTTGTTATTTAAATTTACTATTTGATATATCACAGTAGAAATACACAACAAGTAAAATTCACCATAACATAACACAACAAATTTTTGAGGCAGTTCACCCCTCCTGGGCTACATCTGTCGGTCCAAGGCTCACCAATGGCATGTCCTTGCTCTATTAATTTGCTAAAAATGATTACACAGTGAAAAATATGCCCAAAAAGGAAAAAAAAACTATAAATTCGACTTCAGAATATAGAAAATAGCTAGAAATGGCTTTTTTTCACCTTAAATAGTGAAATACAACCCAAAACAGTGCCTCCTCCATGATGGCCCTCGTTTCTCCTTCCTCTTCCCTGAAGAAAAATCTATTTTAGGTCTCCTTTGTTTGCTCTGAAACCTATTCCAAAGACTCCAGAAGGTCTAAGAGACCCAAAATTGATTAAAATTTCATCTTGTTTGGTAGAAAATTGAGAGAGTTATGACCAAAACAAATTTTTGCCCAGTGTTTGCCAAAATCCTACTCCAAAACTAGAGGAACTCCAGTTAAAGCCAACAAAATGGCCAATCCGCTGAAATAGGAGGGTCTGCTATCCAAAATTTTGGATGAAACTACAGTTATAATAAATGTTGGGTGGATGGGCATGTGACCGCCCTCGCAAAACAGCTGTGAAGACCGCCTTCGAAACCACTGCATAAACAAACTTTGGCATTTAATGTTGTGAGTGGCGCTGGCCACATGAGCGTGAGCCCAACTATTTTCTCCACATTTTAGGTCCTTAAGGCCTTGGTTTCCAGTGCTCAAGTCACGTTTTAGGGGCTAGCCCTTTAACTTCCCTCATTTTTAAAATGATTAAGCCATGGTTCTCTATAGGTGATCATATCGCAATGGGGTTGGCTTTGAGGGGCTGGTCCCCAACCTTATCTACCCATGTTAGCCGACCTGACTCAAACCTTTCCGCCCACCATACTCGTTCAACCACACACCCTAGATGGGTCAGTCGGGTCGCTCTGCCCAAGTATTCAGGTCGGTGTTCAAAACCCTTAACCTTTAACTTTTGAACAAAATTTTCAAACTACAGCCTGGGGCCAAGTGGTAGCCTCTGGGCAGGACACGTGGTACACTCTAATAGGCCCTCCAATATTAATACAAAAATAATTATAATTATATATATATATATATATATATATATATATATAGATATATATATATATTTACAAAAGTTTCCATAATGTCAAATTGAGTCAAAGGTCAAATTTTGGAGGTTATTGGGCGATTTCAAACCTCAATAACTTTCACATATGACGTCAGTTTTCATAACCATTCACGGCACAAAAATTTCAGCAACGAGGCCTTTCCAGTCATTCAAATTGCAACCATTTCTAAGCACTTCTAGTTTTGAGCATTTTCTTCACTTGGCCGTGATCTCCTGATCACACCTCCCCATTGGGAAGCTTTTGGACCCCAAAAGCCTTCAATTACCTATTCATAATATGAGGGTATAGATCCCTCACCTTTTCCACCTCAATCCATTTTGTCTTACTCAGTTTGTTGTCTTTTAGACCAATCCGAGGATAATCAACAGTTCCCCTCTTTGAAGTGCATGTCCTCCTATCAAGGATAGCATCCTCTTTCAGCTCATCCAAATATTCTGGCAAGAAATCCGCTATGGATGGCAGCTGAATGTCACTTTCATGATCAACAATTAAAGGAGGTTCATATAAATGTAAGTTGTCCACATTCACAACGGAATACATTTGCATATCTGAAGGCAAATCTAGTTGAAAATCATTACTTCCAACTTGTTTAAGAATCTTGAACAAACCATAATGAATAGTCTTCAGCTTTTTACCTTCTCCTTGCATTCTTTCCTTACTAATATGCAGCCATATCTCATCTCCTTCTTGAAACTTATGATCAACTTTGTGTTTCTCATGCCTCTCCTTGTAGTTTCCTTGACTTTTTTCAAGCTATTCTTGAACCTGCTGATGCATTAGTTAAATTATTTCAATGAACATGTGAGCTTTGTCAATTTCACTATGCCCATCAATGGCAACATCCTTCTCAAGAATGAAATCTAAAGGTGACTTAGGCAAATATCCAAAACAAGCTTCAAAAGGTGAAGCATTTGTAGAAGAATGCTTGGCTCAGTTGTAAGCATGCTAAATGTAATGCAAGTGCTCATCCCAAAGCTTGGGATGCTTGCTACAATAGCCTCTCGAAATATGTACAATGGTTCTGTTCACTACCTCTGTTTTGCCATCTATTTGCAGGTGAAAATCAGTACTCCTTTTCAACTTGGTGTCCATCATCTTCCATAAGTTGGACCAAAAATTCCCAAAAAATCTGGAATCCCTGTCACTAACAATAAAAGTAGGCAAGCCATAATGAACCCATACATGTTGAAAATATAAATCAGCAGTTTTTTCAGCAGTTATATTTTTCTTACATGGCATAAGAATACACATCTTGTTGAATCTATCAACTACTACATAAAGATAATCATGTTTCTTTCTATACGATGGTAGACCTACAACAAAATCCATAGAAACACTTTCCCATGGTCTAGAAGGTACCAAAAATGGCGTATATAAACCAAGCTTCTTATTGCTAGGCTTTCTTGTATCACATAATGAACAACCTCTAATGAAATGTGAAACACTATCTACCATGTGAGGCCAATAACAATACCTCTGTAAATGTGCCACCATTTTGCTTACCCTAAAATGTCCAAAAACAAGAGAAGAATGAGCTTCTCTCATGACACTTAGTCTCTCTCCCTGTGGTATACATAACTTGCCCATATGAAACAACAAATTATTATGCAAGTGATAATCATTTTTCTCAACATGATTCCCTTCACTCAAGTTAGCATACACATCCTTAAAATCAACATCTGATGCATATTGTTCTAGGTAACTCTCATGTACAATATAATCATTCTTAAGTAAAGTAGTAGCACTAATAATAGGCCTTGAAAGAATATTGGCAAATTTATTGAAAATACCTTTCTTGTACCTTATTAACAAGTGAAATTGTTGTAGGAAACCCATCCATCTGAAATGTCATGACTGCTGTAATTTACTTTGTGACTACAAGTACTGTAAAGGCTGATGGTCAGTATGAACAACTGTTTCTTTGCCCATCAAATAGTGTTTCCATTTTTTGATGCTTTGTACCAATGCATACAACTCCTTATCATATGTAGGATAATTCACAATAGCACCATTAAATGTCTCAGAATGAAATGCGATAGGCTTACCATGCTATAAGAGAACTACACCCATGGCGTAATCACTAGCATCGATCTGAATCTCAAATGGCTGTCTCAAGTTTGGTAATGAAAGGACTGGAGTTGAACTTATCTTATCTTTAAAAAACTTGAAAGCTTTATATTGCTTTCCTCCCCATTGGAAAGAACGCTTCACACTTGTCACTGCATGCATAGGAGCTGCTATGGCAATAAAGTTAGAAATAAACTTCCTCCAATAGAGGGTAATTTCTTCCACTTAATGAGATACTCTGAAATTGATCGATTTCGTAGCTGTCGATTTCTTGTTTCTGTGATCGCTTCAGGTTCCAATATGATTTTTCCTTCCTCATCAAGTTCTGGCAATATTGTTTGAAATAGACTATTTTCACCTATAACCTTCTTTAAGCATGAAACATGGAAAACTGGATGCACTCATGAAGAAGCAGGAAGCTCCAATTTGTATGCCATAGTACCAATCTTTTGCAACACCTTGTAAGGACCATACTAATTTGGTGATAATTTATTATCCTTCTTAGCTTGCTTGAGGGACATTTGTTTGTATGGTTGTATCCGTAAAAATACCCAGTCTCATACATCAAAACTTCTCTCGCTGCGATGTTGATCTTCTTGTTGTTTCATTCAATTTTGTGCCAAATTCAGGTTATCCTTTAAGAGTTGGAGAACTTCTTGTTGATGCTCGATGTGATCTTCCACTACTTTAACCTTCGAATTTTCTCTTAAATATGATGTGATGGATGGCATATGATTTCCATAAAGTTCCATAAATGGGGTCATTTTTGTTGCAGTATGGAAGGAAGTGTTATACCACCATTCAGCAAGAGGTAACCACTTAACCCATTGTGTTTGTTTATCAGATAAAAAACAATCAAGATATCCTTCCAAACATTTATTTACTATCTTAGTTTGACCATCGGATTGAGGATTATAATATGAGCTATGAGCTATTTGAGTACCCAAACAAGAAAATAACTCCGCCCCAAAATTTCCAGTAAAAATGGGGTCTCTGTCACTCACACTAACCCTTGGGTTTCCATGTAGCTTTTGAATTATGTCCATAAATGTAGTAGCAATTTTACTTTCTTTAAATGGATGGTATAATGCACAAAAGTGTGCATACTTGGTAAGTCTACCAACTACCACCATGATGACACTCTTTCCTTCAAACTTAGGTAAACCTATCATAAAATCCATTGAAATCTCCTCCAAACATTGACTTGGAATGGATAAAGGTTGTAGAAGACCTGGGGTCCTAATTGTCTCAACTTTATTCTATTGGAAAAACAAACATTCTTCCACAAACTTTTGAATATCAGATTTAAGGCCATCCCAAAAAATTCTTTCTTCAACCTGTGGTAACTTTTTTAAAATCCCAAGTGTCCTCCTAGAGGAGAAGTGTGCAATTCCAAGAGAATATTTTGTTTTAGTTGGGAATTCTTACAAAGATATAAGCGATATTTGTACCATAAGGAATCATTTTTCCAACTAAATGTATCATATGTACTAGGATCTTGCTACAACTTTTGAATGAGTGTCCGCACTTCTTCGTCCTTCTTCCATTCGTCTCTTGCTTCGGTTATCCAATTTGGCTGGATAATAGAAATGGCACAAATAAATGCTTCCACCTCTTCATTATTTCTTGAGAGTGCATCTGCAACAACATTTAGCTTCCCGTTTTTGTATATTATTTCAAAGTCATAACCCAACATCTTTGTGACCCATTTTTGTTGCTTTTCTGAACATAGTATTTGTTGCAAAAAGATTTTAAGACTATCATGATCATTTTTTACCTTGAAGTGTCTTCCCATTAGGTAAGTTTTCCATTTCTTTAGTGCATGCAGTATTGCTAACATTTCCTTCTCATAAATAGGTTTCTTTAAATACTTTCCTTTGATTGGATGAATTTCAAAAGCAATGGGTCTTCCTTCTTGCATTAAAACATCACCAATTCCATTTATTGAGGCATCACATTCCACAATGGCTTATACTTTAGAAGGATCAATTCTCAAAGCACCTCCTCCTACTATGTGTCCCAAATAAACCAAAGAAGTCTTTCCAAATTCACACTTTGACATTTTAAGAAACAACTGATTTTTCTTCAAAATATCAAGTACTTTGTTAACATGCATGACATGCTCTTCTCTATTCTTGCTGAAAATTAAGATGTCATCTAAGTATAAAATAATTAAATCATCAAGAAAAGGACATAAGACATCATACATTACCCGCATGAAAGTTGCAGGTGCATTGTATAAACCAAACATCATAAAAAGCCACTCAAAGAGTCCTTGTTTATTTATAAATGTTGTCTTCCAAATGTTACTGTCTACAATTCTAACTTGATGATAGCCACTACGTAAGTCTAACTTACTGAAAAATTTAGCATCTTTCATCTGATCTAACAAATCATCTATCCTTGGGAGTGGGTAATGATTCTTTACCGTTATTTTGTTTGATGCCCTGAATTCCACACACATGCACCATGTTCCATCTTTCTTCAGAATCAACACTATCAGTGACCCACATGGTGAAGTGCTTGGTATTATGAAACATTTGTCCAAAAAGTCCTTAATTTTCCTTTTTATTTCAGAATTCTCCATGATAGACATGTGGTACATGCCTATGTTAGGAAGAGGACAATCTTGTTTCAACTATATTTCATGTTGAATCTCCCTTTTACGAGGCAAACCTATTGGTTCCTGAAACATCTCATGATGTGCATAAAATACATCATATAAATCTTATTTTAACTTGGAATCACAAATTTCAAATGACTCATGATTCACATCAACCTTAGGCTTAACCATAAGAAGTACAAAACTCTTACTAGAATTCACTAGCCTTTTTACCTGTCTCGCATTTACCATCGCTATATTTGTCTTCTTGCAATGTGCTCTAACAATAAAATCCTTGCCATCTTTGAAAAGATGATACTTATTTTCATAGCGATGGAAGATCGCTTTCCTATCAAATAAGTAAGGACTTCCAAAAACAATTCCTCATATATCAAGTGGCACTACATCAAGTTCAATTGTGTCAATAAAGTGTGCAGTAATTGCAAAACACAATATGCACTTTCTTGAGACTTGTAAGTTTGCATCCTTGCATATCCAACCAAGTGAATATGGATTTGGATGTGGAATGGTCTCAATTTTAAGTTGTTTGACCAAGTCTTCTGATATGATATTTTCTTGTGACCCACTGTCAAACAGTGTGTCAATTTTTATATGTTTTGAGATTACCCTCACATGTAACAATTCTATTCTTTCTTCCTCATTTGGAGCTTGTACATGATAGTTTGAAGTACTAGTGCTTGGCTTAGTTTAAGTTTCCTTTCCCTTCATAATCTTCAAACCCATGGTTGTAATTTTGGTTTCGTCACTTGAATCATCACCTAAGTCTTTTTGTGTAGTTGTAGTAGCTGCAGTTTTCTTCTTTCCTTTGTTTTTGTTAAACTGAGTTCTTTTTTCAAGATGAAGTTTCCAACAGTTTTTCTCTTCATGGCATTCTCTTTAACAATGCTTACATATCACTTTCTCACCCTCTTTTTTGATAGATGCATTCTTTTTTTCTTTTCCCTTAGAGGTTTTGTCTTTGTTTTTCCCCTTAAAAGGCTTGTTTCTACCCTCATCAAAAGTATGTTTCCCTCTAGCCTCCTAATGTGTGGCTTGTACACAAACCTCATATAGACTAGTAGGATTGAACATAAGGATAGTATGTCTAAGGTAGCTGTGTAAAACACCTATATATTTCAGCAAAGTATCTTGAATTTGTAATTCTACCCCTAATAAGAGTGCTCTTCTCCTAAAATCTTGGGTGTAGTCTTGTACATTTTGTCCCTTAAGTTGTCTAAAGCTTTGCCAATTCATGATAGCCTTTTGTAAATGAGCTAATGGATAAAATTTATTTTTAATTGTAGTGATAAATTCTGCCCATGATAAAGTGATCTTACCATGTCTTTTAATTTCATCCTTGGTCTTAGCATCCCACCATACCAATGTTTCTCCATCCATTCTCAAACAGGATAACTGTATCTTGGTGTCGTCATCATGAAGGTTTTGTATCCTTAAGTAAACCTCTAGCTGCCCTATTGAATTGTCAAGTTTCTTTGCATTTAATTCTCCATTAAACATAGGCAACTCAAATTTAACATTAAGCTTTAAAAATGGACTTTTACCAGTGGTTTTAGACTTGTGAGATTGATTCACCAAAGTAGAGGATGACGATGTAGAGGAAGAGGATAAAGATGGGGATGGTGGATCACCATTTCCTCCATGTCCTTTCTTTGACTTTTCATCACTTTTCTTTCCTCTTGAAGAACCCTCTCCTTCTTTCTGATGTTTAGAACCTTCTCCTACAAGCCTATCATTCCTTTCTTGGTAGAGTATCCTCACCATCTCCGTCATGTCCAAGAAACCCTTTCGGAACACCCGTTCTTCTTCTTTGGGATCAATCTCTTCAGGAACTTCTGCTTCTCTTGAAGACATGCCTGAGGCTTCTTCTATGGCTCTTGGAGGTGAATTAAAAGGTGGATTTAATGGCTTTCTAGCCCTCCTTGGTTGAGGATTATTTTGTGCTCTAACCAATTTTCCTTCCCCTCTCTTGATTTTAAGCCTAGTAAGCATCAAAACTTGCAAACTGTCAACTATATATTTTCACAAGAACAAATGCAAAGTAAAAATCTAGCTTCGATACCAACTGATCTATAAATGGAACTTTTTGTAATGCTATGAAAAGCATCCATTTCCATATAATTTAATGTGAAAAGTGTTCTCCATGACTTGCAGGTTAAAAAAGTAGTTTTGGTAATGTTTCTGAGTTTTATGTGTGAGGATTTGTTATTTAAATTTACTTTTTAACATATCATAGCAGAAATAAACAGCAAGTAAAATTCACCATAACGTAACACAACAAATTGTTGAGGTAGTTCACCCTTCCTGGGCTACATCTGTCGGTCCAAGGCTCCCCAATGGCATGTCCTTTCTCTATTAATTTTCTCAAAATGGTTACAGAGTGAAAAATATGCCTAAACAGGAAAAACCAATTGTAAATTGGACTTCAAAAGATAGAAAATATCTAGAAATGGATTTTTTTTCAACTTAAATAGTGAAATACAACCCAAAACAGTTCCTCCTCCATGATGGCCCTTGTGGCTCCTTCCTCTTCCCTGAAGCAAAAGCTATTGTAGATCTCCTTTGTTCACTCTGAAACCTATTCCAAAAACTCCATAAGGTCTAATAGACCCAAAATTTACTAAAATTTCATCTTGTTTGGAGAAAATTGAGAGAGTTATGACCAAAACAAATTTTTGCCTAGTGTCCCCCAAAATCCTCCTCCAAAACTAGAGGAACTCTAGTTAAATCCAACAAAATGGCCAATCCGCCAAAATAGGAGGGTCCACTATCCAAATTTTGGATGAAACTATAGTTATGATAAATGTTGTGCGGATGAACATGTGACTGCCCTCGCCAAACCGCCGTGAAGACCGCCTCCGAAACCGCCGCATAAAAAAACTCTGGCATTTAATGTTATGAGTGGCACTAGCCACATGAGCTCGAACCAAACTGTTTGATATGTGGCTTAGGGCCTTAAGGCCTTGGTTCCTAATTCTCAAGTCACCTGGTGTCGAGGCTAGCCCTTTAACTTCCTCCAGTCTTAAAACGCTTAAGCCACGGTTCTCCATAGGTGGTCATATCGCAATGGGGCTGGCTCTGAGGGGCTGGTCCCCAGCCTTCTCTACCCACGTTAGCCGACCCAACTCAAACCTTTCCGCCCGCCTGACTCATTCAACCACACGCCCTAGACGGGCCGATCGGGTCACTCTACCTGAGTAGTCAAGTCGAGGTTCAAAACCCTTAACCTTTAACATTTGAATAGTCACGTGGTAACATTTTCATACTATGGCCTGGGGCCACGTGGTAACCTTCGAGAAGGCCACGTGGCACCTTCTGATAGGCCGTCCAATATTAATACAAAAATAATTTTTTTCATATATATATATATATATATATATATATATATATATATATATATATATATATATTTACAAAAGTTTCCATAATGTCAAATTGAGTCAAAGGTCAAATTTTGGAGGTTATTGGGTGATTTCAAACCTCAATAACTTTCACATACGACGTCGGTTTTGAGAACCGTTCATGGTGCTAGAATCGCAACGACGAGGCCTTTCCAGTCATTCAAATTAAAACCATTTCTAACCACTTCCATTTTTAATATTTTTCTTCACTTGGACATGATCTCCTGATTAGTTTATGAGAGTATGATGCAGGAAATTGCATGGAAAATAATTTTCCATGAAATATTAAAGAAGGTTTCGGTTGAGCTTTCACTTGGAGGCATTGGGAACCATGGGGATTGAGTCATGGTGTCTATTGTTAGTATTTTTTTTTTGGCCCTTTGTGATTTTTTGAGCTTGACTTGTGGTTTTGTTTATGTCTAGTGCATAGCTATGCCACTTTTTTTTTGGTGTCTTATTGCTATTGATCTTCCTAGTTTTATTTTTATTTGTTTCTTGTTCTTGTCGTTATATTTTATGTTTTGAGTCTTGGGGATTGGTTGGGAAAGAGGAAAGTTGATGGAGCTCAACGAGATATTTTTGGTACCCAACAAGTAATGTAAGAGCCAAATGAGGCTCGGTGGAGGCTCGGTACATGAGTAAGCGCAGAGGAAGGTAAGAGTATGATAGTTGTTTGGACTGGTTGGATCCATTGTGGTGAATGGATGGTGGTAGTACAATCATGAGAAAGGTAATGAGGTAAGGTAAATTTAATGGATCTGAGATATCAGATACCTTAGCTATGTTGGGAACTGTTGTTCTCAATATTTTACATGTTGTGCATGGATAAAGGAATTTCTCTCAACCTAAACCTTATGATATTTGGTAATCATGTTGTAATTATGATTATGCCTATATAAGTATATATGCATGTATGTATGTATGTATGTATGTATGTCTTTGATTGACAGGGTTGTCATGGATTTTTATGGTTTTATGTTGATGGCTTATATGTATGTATATATGTATGTATGACATTGTCTGACATGATCATGACTGTTTTATGTATATGATTATATATATGTATGTATACATGTATTTATGTCACTCTACAATGTGGTTTTCAAGGATCATTCTGGTGGAGGAATGATTGCTTATGCATGTGAATGGCATGAAAGGGTTTCTAGCTATAAGGAATCAAGTGGCAGAGTAACTCTGATAGATCTATGAGGTCAGTATCAAGTGGACATGAATTAATATTATAGGCATGTACTATGCCTATGTTTATGTTATGGACAGGTAACGTTGAGTGGTACATCAGTGAAGTGAAAGTATTGTGATCTCTGACATGCTAGGATAAGCATGGATAGTGGAAAGACACTAGAAGCAAGGTTTATTGTGGGGTTAGTGTGTGATATATGGATGTATAGTTATTTTTTGTGTATATTTTGTACATGTTGTATATTCAGTGATTGTACCTATGGTGATGTGTAATATTGCATATGTAGTAGTGTGTACATATGATGTTGTATTCCTCTTGTATATATTATGTTTCATATGCAGTGCCAGGTATAGATGGTGCTATGTGCCTATTAGATATGTGATGTTGTGTATAATATGGTATTGTGTGCACGATCTAGGTGGATTCCACCTAGTCAGTTTCATCAGTTCTCTTATTTACTATTTTTAGTATTTTTTGAGTCCAAAACTTTTGGAGCCATTTTTAGGCCCTAAACGACATAGTCCTTGGAGATATCTTTCGAACGATGTATCATACATGTGAAACAGGGATACTGTGAGCAAGTTATGACCCTGGGAAGTTGGTTGCCAAACTAACCCCAATGGGGCCCATAAACTCTTGATGTTACATCTCCTCGGGTAAGGGTTTTGGTTTTTTAGGGTTTTCCCTTATTTTTCAATAACAAAAAGGCACTTGACCCTTATTGTAACATAGTTTAGAGGCATGCAGCCTCCAGATTTCTTCTCATAGATAAGTTACCATCGCCGTAGCTAGTTTATGTCCAATTTGTATGTAAGCATATTTCAGTCATTTGATATTAATGAAATGAAGTTTTGTTTCTACTACATCTCTTTTTTATGTTTATTTCTGCATTTTATTTTTTTCCTGCATAAATCTAGATTCAGGTTACGACTCCATGAGGGTTTGAAACATATTTCAGTTTCAATGTTTTCCAGCAATATTTAGCAAAATTCATGAAAGTTCCATGGCCTACATAGATCATATTATAGAGTGAAAAATACCTCATTTGAAATTATTATTTAATATCTCAAATGGGTTTTTTACATAACTTGATTTTGTTTCTTGGTTTGAGAGATATGAGTAATTGAAGTTACACTTGTCTGGAACATTGTGTTGCCACACATCTTATGAGTTCGTGGAATTATTTTCCCACCCCACAGGTCATCAAATTTCAATTTTATTATATCATTAGAAATATCTATTCAATACCTCAAATGGGTATTTGAAAAATTTGATTTCATCACTTATAACAGAGGTTATCAGCAAATTTGCAGCAAGAGGTCCATTTCAACCAAGATCCAGATCAGTGGTATAAGAGCAGTCTACTCTTTCTTGATATTTATTTTCATGTCCCCAAAAAGGTTGGGGAATAAGGATTTATGGCTTGATCTAGTTGAACCTTTGCAATATGACCCTCGCAAACCCCAACGACATCCCATGGCGGAAGAAAAGAAAGACGAGAGAGCAAGAGATCTTATCAAAATATTTCTTGAGGAGGCCCTCAAGAAACAAAGGAACACAATGATGGATAAATTTACCCAGATCCTTCAATGACTGCACAATGGTAGTGCATCTTTATACAGTAGCCAGTTTGTAGGAACCACTCCTTTGAAGATACAGGCCAAAGTCGACATTCATGTATTTGAAGGCCAGATAGATGCAAACACTATATATAGATGGTTTAATTTGTTGGAAGGGTATTTTTAGATCCATGATTTTTCTGACTGAGAAAATATTACTTTTTCACTCCTCAAAACTTCCCCCCATGTCAAATACTGGTGGGAAACCTATTTTGAGCAAAAGGACGAGAGGGAATCCTCTCTGTTCTCGGCTGCACCCACTTGGAATTTTTTCTGAGACGACATCAAGGAAAAATATTACCCTGTGGGGAGCTATGAGGACAAGTACATCCAATGGATGACATTGTGCCAAGAAAGGGATCAAGATGTGCACGAGTTAAAGAATATGTTCCATTCCCTACGCACAAATTTGGGTATTAAATATTCAGAGAGACATTTGGTGCTCAAGTACTGCAGCTATTTTCATAGATACATTGAGGAGGAAATGGAGTTCCTCGACATCTCCTTGCTTGGTGCAACATATAGATATGCTACCAAGATCAAGAAGAAATTTAAGAAGAAGAAGTGAGACTTTGGATCTGAGAATTTGAAGCCAGGGAAAGGTGCCCCTGGACCAAAGAAAAAGTGGCAAAGCCAAAGCGAGGTGACTCATAAAAACACCACAAAGCCAAATAAGGACATGGGGAAGTGGTGTGAATTTCATAATAGCTCCACTTAAAACACAAGCGAGTGTTAGACCAAATAGTCATTGGTGACCAAACTGAAGGCATCCAAATCAGATGCATGTTTTGATTCTGAGTCAAAATCAGATAAGGGGAATCACAAAGGGAAGCAGATCATTAATGGAGATCCCAGTGCTACTATTTCCACCACCAGACTCTAGAGGGAGGATCCGGAGGATCCAGAGGAGGGGGAGTGCCTCTTTTATTTTTAGATGTGGGTGAAGGGTTCTCCACTGCAATTCCTTGTCGATAGCAGAAGCCAAAAGATCCTCATTTCAGGAGAGGTCATGAAGTGGCTCAGCCTACCGACCACACACACCCACTTCCATATACCATCAAGTGGCTTCACCAAGGAAGAGATATTCACGTCAGACAGCAGTGTCGCCTTCCGTACAACATCAAGCCCTTCACAGATGAGGTATTGTGTGATGTTCCTCCTCTTGACATGTCTGATGTATTATTGGGCCAATCATACTTGTGGAAGAGACATGTTGTGTATGATTCTAGAACTCATTCTATTATTATTACTTTGGGAGATAAGTTGTACAAGATACCGGAGGTAGTACCGCCTCCCACCATCTCTTTGATTACTTCAAAGCAACACAGTAAGATAATTTCCAAAATTAGGAAAAAAAAATTCATTACAATTCGCCCACAGGGAAAGAAGAAGATTATGGCCACAATCTCCAAACAGGGCTCCTCTACATGGCAGCAACAAATGGACAAATTTGTGGAGGAATACAAGCACATTTTCTCCTCACCCACAAATGTTCCTCTACAATGTCAGGTCAAGCACTCCATGGATCTAACCCCAAGGCATCCCTACCTGATGTTGCCATACCTCATGCAACCAAACATACAGAATCAACACATGTATTGTTTGATTCCCGCCAACAGGTCCATGACATATTGGATAAATCCAATGCCAAGTACAAGCAGCGCCAGGATCAACATCGAGTGCCACACAAGTTCTAGATGGGCAACACATTTTGGTTAAATTTGCAAAAACATCGCATCTCTGGACCCCACCGCAAGCTATGCCCAGTTAAAATTAGGCCACATCCTTCACCAGGGACCAGGTTCAATAGAAAATTTCCTACCTCATGGAAGCTTTGCATGCAATGGAGACCATTTCTTTCTAAGGTGGGAGGAATGATCCAGGTGGATTACACCTAGGTAGTTTCATCACTTTTCTTATTTACTATTTTTAGAATTTTTTTTGGAGTCCATAAATGGTGTAGTGCTTGGAGATATCTTTGCAACGAGGTATCATATGCGCCAAACGGGGATAACATGACCAAGTTACGACCCCGGGAAGTTGGTTGCCCAACTAACCCCAACGAGACCCATAAACGCTTGGTGTTACATCTCCTCGGGTTAGGGTTTTGGTTGTTTAGGGTTTTCTCTTATTTTTCAATAATAAAAATGCCCTTGAACCTTATTGTAACATATTTTAGAAGTATGTAGCCACCACATCTCTTCTCATAGATAAGCTACCATCGACCTAGCTAGTTTATGTCCATTTTGTCTGTAAGAATATTTCAGTCATTTGATATTAATGAAATGAAGCTTTATTTATGCTACATCTCTGTTTTTACATGTATTTCTTTATTTTATTTCATTCCTACATAAATCCAGTTTCAAGTTACGGCTCCATGAGGATTTGAAACATATTTCAGTTTCAATGTTCTGCAGTAATATTCAGTAACATTCATGCAAGTTCCACAGTCTCCACAGATCATATTAGAGAGTGAAAAATACCTAATTTTAAATTATTTTTTATTATTTCAAATTGGTTTTTTTACGGAATTTGATTTTGTTTCCCAGTTTGAGAGATATGAGCAATTGAAGTTACACCTGTCTGGAACATTGCACTGCTACGCGTACAATGAGATTGTGGAATTATTTTCTCAACCCATAGGTCATTAAATTTAATGTGTCTTATACCATTGTAAATATCTATTCAATACCTCAAATGGGTCTTTCACATAATTTGATTTCATTACTTATAATAGGGGTTATCAAAAAAGTTACAGCAAGAGGTCCATTTCAAGAAAGATCTTGATCAGTGCATGTTGGATATGCGGTGTTGTGTATGTACAGTGTTATGTACATGCCCAATATGTAGTGCTATGTACATATGGTGTTTTTTTCATGATGTACATAAGGTGCTATGTGAATTTGGTGTTGTGTGAATGATTGTACACATGGTTTTGTGTGCATGTGGTGTTGTATACAAGTTGTACATGGTGTGTTGTGTGCAGGCGATGTCGTGTACATGTCGTGCATGTGGTGTTATGTACATATGGTGTCATGTACATGTCTTGCATGTGGTATTGTGTACACATTGTATAGGTAGTGCAGTGTACATTTGGCATTGTGTTGTGGATCATATGCATATCCTTTTATTTTTCAAATATTTGAAAAAATATATATATATATAAGAAATTACCAGAAAATATGTTAAAGTATCAAAATATTATACTTTAGCATGAAAGATATGTATGTTTGCCAATATCTGAGTTAAATTTTAAACATTTAAACTTTATATTAGTGGGTTTTATATTTGACGTTTAAACATAGATTGATTTGTCACGCGGAAAGCGCTGATAACTAAAGTTCTTATCAAAAGGCCCAACCCGTGGGCACAGCTAGCGCACCGGATACTGAGATGAGTGCCTCCGTAGTTGACGGGGTTGACTGCGGGGAAAATATAGATCAACGACGAAGATTGAGTGTGGGGACACTAGCCAAAATTTTCCTTCGTACCTCGAGAGGCCCCACAGTGACGTAAGACGCTGAGTTGGTCACAATTGTCTTCCACGTTGGGTAGAATCAACAGCTCGCTAGCATGTCTTGTCAGCATTTGGTTTAAAAAAGTCACGCCACCTATTTAAGGAATATTTTTGCTTTTTTTTAAAATTATTTGTAATTTGTCTCGCATTGCACCCTATTTTAGTTTTAAATCACCTGCACAAATTTGACAACCTTGTGAAGTATTCCTACAGAATTTTTCAACCATGGCTAAAAGGTTATCCCTCTCAGGTTCAGGTAGCGATATCCCTCTCATGGATACTAAGAGTGAAATTCAAGATACCATGTGTTCTATAATTCACCTCCCTCTCTACCAGCAAGTTATCTTGAATGATAATGCTTCCCTTGTGCATTCTACCATGGTCAAGTCTGGAATTTTTTCTCCATGCATTCCAAAGACCCATATTTTCCCTGAATTTCTTTATTGGTTGGTGTCTGTCATGTATCCAGGGAAGTGTTCTGTCATGAATTCCCAAGGAGAGAACGTTCTGCAAGTATCCACCAAGTTAATTCACCAAGCCCTATGCTATCCTGAGTCAGAGTCAACCATCCAGTTTTCTGACGATTCATCGGTACAATATTATGATAATCTTGCAGGTGAATAATTTAATCATTTCATGTTTTATTTGAAACCTGACATTAAGCAGTTTCAACCAGATTGAAAAGAGTTTGCTATGGGGATTTTTGACGCTGAGACTCATCCAATATTAAGTAATATTGCAAAAATTTTGGGTAAAGATGATGATAATACAGTGGATAAATCAGTCCTAGGGATGTTTGCCATGATGATGAAGCAAGTAATGGTGATGGATATTCCATCATATTGGTAGGAAGTAGTCAATTCATAGTTGATGAGCCTTTCATTAAAAATTTCTTTCAAGTTTCCTTCATTGATTGTATATTTGTTCTTATATTAGAATGTGGAAGAATTCATGCATTTAGGTCTAAATATTATGGATATAAATAAAATAAGGCAATCAGTGATATTCTAGATAGATGTAGTTAGAAGGGAGAAAAATGAGGCTGGGTTGTTTGATTTTGCTAGCTATGACATGCCAATTGCATATAAAATATTGAATGGAAGTCCTCCTCCCTATTTCTTACCTAAAGCTCAAGAGTTTCTGCATTTAGGAAACAATTGCAAATATTGATATTGGTTTGTTTTTGAGGAATATTATAAAATAAGGTTATATGGAGCAATTTTTGAGCCTTATAGACTCCCAATGTTTGTAGCAATGAGGCTTTTTGCTTTAGATTTCATTAGACAGAGCCTAAATGTTGATCAAGTTCATTTCATACCTATGAAGAAAGGGCATATGTATAAATTACATATGATTGTAGGCCTTTTCATAGTCAATATGACATAGGCATTTGATGAAGTAACAAGAATGTTAGATGAGATGCATATGCTACTAGGAGAAAGTTGGGCTTATGACTCTTATAGTGTGATTTCAAATAGAAGAATTGAAAATGGGTACTTTGCTTTCATTCATGAAAGTAGGCCAGAAAAAGAGGAGATAGCAAGTAAAGGTGTGATGATTTCAATAGGTGTAAACATTCAAAGTCCCATCATAATAGAGAAAAAAACTAAAAGAACCAAAGAAGTAGTTATTGATCTAGATGATGAGGAGCAGGGATCCAAGAAGAGAAAAAAACTTACTGAAGAACCTACATCTAATTCACCTGGTTTTTCTTTACATTTGGGAGAAGAGAAAAATGCTCCTGCTTCGCCCAGGAGTCATGAAGCTTCTCATGAACATGTGCCCTTGATCAAACAACTATTTTCACAAATTGAGGATAGAAATCAGAGGATGAAGGCCATCATGGAGGTCCAAGTTGAACATCAAGTTGTTGTTGATCAAACAAGATTTTTGACTGTAATGGATCTTAAGAAAGATCAATTTAGAATTGCCCTGTCACATCCTACAGAGATGTCAATTGGTTCTTCCATCAATTTCAACACTGTCAATGTGATTGTGGATGTAAAGAAAATTCCACTGATGGATAAAATAAATTTTCATATGAAAATAGGTCAATTGATTGTAAATGACCTCACAAAGACTAATGCAATGGAAATAAAGTCAAAGAATATGTTGGGTAAATTAATTAAACAATTGAAGTTAGAGAAGGCAAACTCATGAGCCTTAATAGTTCAGAATGAGGAATTGAAGAAAATTATTATAAAGATTGGAGTAGACCCCAGTGATAAGACTGTTGTGCAAAAATTCATGAAAATTGCTGAGGTAGAAATATCCACATTAAGGAAGAAGTTAAAATTACCCATTGGAGAATATTCAATGGCTACAGAAGTTGCAGAGTTAGAGAAGGAAAAGGAAAAGCTGTTGCAGCAACTCATGCAGAAAGATGAAGAACTCTTCAAAAGAAATCTCTGAAGCCATATTAAATAATACTTTCATGCTGGAAGATCTTGATGGAGAAGCAGTAGAACTACCTGTAAATGGGTAGTATTTGAAACATTATTTCTAGCACTAAAGGCATTTAGTTCATTGTTGTACATATTCAGTTTCCTCTCACTGTATATTTCTCATCAAGAAATTTTTTACTCCGAGTGAAGGCACTGATCTGCAGGTTCTTAGTGTTTCGTGGCAAAAAACACTATCCCCAGGTGGAGCCAGATGTTGTCGATCATATTCATATCCTTTTATTTTTCAAATATTTGAAAATAAAAAATATATATATACAAGAAATTATTAGAAAATATGTTAAATTATCAAAATCTTATACTTTAGCATGAAAAATATGTATGTTCGCCAATATCTGATTTAAAGTTTAAACATTCAAACTTTATATTAGTGGGTTCTGTATTTGACGTTTAAACATTGATTGATTTGTCGGGCAGAAAGCGTTGATAACTAAAGTTCTTATCAAAAGGCCCAACCCGCGAGCCCAACTAGCACACCGGATACCGAGATGAGTGCCTCCGCAGTTGACCGGGTTGACTGTGGTGACAACAGAGATCAACGACAGAGATTTAGAGTGATGGAACCAGCCAAAATTTTCCTCCATACCTTGAGAGCCCCCGTAGTGACGTAAGACGCTGAGTTGGTCATAGTTGTCTTCCACGTCAGGTAGAATCAACGACTCGCTAGCACATCTTGTCAACATTTAGTTTAAAAAAGCCATGCCACCTAATTAAGGAATATTTTCACTTGTTTTCAAATTATTTTTAATTTTTCTCGCGCTGCACCCTATTTCAGTTTTACGTCACCTGCACAAATTTGACCACCCTTTGAACTATTCCTGCAAAAAATTTCAATCATGGCTAAAAGTTTATTCCTATCAGGTTCAGCTATCCATATCCCTCTCATGGATATTGAGAGGGATATTCAAGCTACCATGTGTTCTATAATTCACCTCCCTTTCTACCAGCAAGTTATCTTGAATGACAACGCTTTCCCTGTGTATTCTGCCACAGTCAAGTCTGGAATTTTGTCTACATGCATTCCAAAGACCCATATTTTCCCTGAATTTATCTATTGGTTGTTGTCTATCATGTATCCAAGGAAGTTTTTTGTCATGAATTCCCAAGGAGAGAACGTTCTGCAAGTATCCACCAAGTTAATTCACCAAGCCCTATGCTATCCTGAGTCAGAGTCAACCATCTATTTTTCTGACGATTCGTCGGTACAATATTATGATAATCTTGCAGGTGAAGAATTTAATCATTTCATGTTTTATTTGAAACCTGACATTAAGCAGTTTCAACCGGATTGAAAAGAGTTTGCTATGGGGATTTTTGATGCTGAGACTCATCCAGTATTAAGTAATATTGCAAAAGTTTTGGGTAAAGATGATGATAATACAGTGGATAAATCAGTCCTAGGGATGTTTGCCATGATGATGAAGCAAGTAATGGTGCTGGATATTCCATCATATTGGCAGGAAGCAGTCAATTCACAGCTGATGAGCCTTTCATTAACAGGTTCTTTCAAGTATCATTCATTGATTGTATATTTGTTCTTATATCAGAATGTGGAAGAATTCATGCATTTAGGTCTAAATATTATGGATGTAAATAAAAGAAGGCAATCAATGATATTCTGCACAGATGTAGTTAGAAGGGAGAAAAATGAGGCTGGGTTGGTTGATTTTGCTAGCTATTACATGCCAATTGCATATAAAATATTGAATGGAAGTACTCCTCCCTGTTTCTTACCTAAAGCTCAGGAGTTTCTGCATTTAGGAAGCAATTGAAAATATGTAGATTGGTTTGTTTTTGAGGAATATTCTAAAATAAGGCTATATGGAGAAAGTGTTGAGCCTTATAGACTCCCAACATTTGTACCAATGAGGCTTTTTGCTTTAGAGTTCATTAGACAGAGCCTAAATGTTGATTAGGTTCATTTCGTACCTATGAAGAAAGGACATATGTATAAATTACCTATGATTGTATGCCCTTTCATGGTCAATATGAGGCGGGCATTTGATGAAGTAACAAGAATGTTAGATGAGATGCATATGCTACTAGGAGAAATTTGGGCTTATGACCCTTATAGTATGATTTCATATAGAAGAATTGAGAATGGGTACTTTTCTTTCATTCATGAAAGTAGGCTAGAGAAAGAGAAGATAGAAAGTAAAGGTGTGATGAGTTCAGTAGGTGCAAACATTCAAACTCCCATCATAGCAGAGAAAACAACTAAAAGAACAAAATAAGTAGTTATTGATCTAGATGATGAGGAGCAGGGAGCCAAGAAGAGAAAAAAACTTACTGAAGAACCTACATCTAATTCACCTGGTTTTTCTTTACATTTGGGAGAAGAGAAAAATTTGCCTGCTTCACCCAAGATTCATGAAGCTTCTCATGAACAGGTGCCCTTGATCAAACAGCTGTTTTCACAAATTGAGGAAAGAAATCAAAGGATGAAGGCCAACATAGAGGCCCAAGATGAACTTAAAGTTGTTGTTGATCAAACAAGATTGTTGAATATAATGGATCTTGAGAAAGATCAATTTAGAATTTCCCTGTCACATCCTACAGACATGTCAATTGGTTCTTCCAACAATTTCAACACTGTCAATGTGACTATGGATGTAAAGAAAATTCCACTGATGGATAAAATGAATTTTCATATGCAAACAAGTCAATTGATTGTAAATGAACTCACAAAGACTAATGAAATGGCAATAAAGGCAGAGAATATTTTGGGTAAAGTAATTAAATAGTTGAAGTTAGAGAAGGCTAACTCAAGAGCCTTAACAGTTCAGAATGAGGAATTGTAGAAAATTATTATAAAGATTGGAGTATACCCCAGTGATAAGACTGTTGTGCATAAATTCATGCAAAGTGTTGATGTAGAAATATCCACATTAAGGAAGAAGTTAAAATTACCTACTAGAGAAAATTCAATGGCTGCAGAAGTTGCAGAGGTAGAGAAGGAAAAGGAAAATCTGTTGCAGCAACTCATACAGAAAGATGAAGAACTCTCCAAAATAAAGTAGATTGCAATTTCATTGCAAAATCATATTGATAATCATAATTGTACTTTTTTTTTCCTACAGGTGATGAAGATCCTCAAGCATAGATTATTCAATTAAATACTGAGTTGTAGATGGCTGAAAGAGATTGAAAGAGGGCTCAAATATATCTGGATACTGCAAAAAAGTTGATGAAAGTCATAGAAAATGAAGCTAACAAATACAAAATTGATTTCCAAAATGTTGAAGCTGAGATTAAAAATCTCAAAGAAATAATGAAAGGAAATCTCTCACTAATATAAGCCAAATATATCATTTGGACTGATATCATCTCAGAAATGAAACCTAATTGGTGCTTCCTGATGATAATTGCAAAAGAGAAATGCCTTATTTTAGAATGTGAAGAACCAATCATGTCTGATAAGAAAAAACGAATAAATAGAGCCATTTGGGCCAGAAGATTCATTGATTTTATTAATTCTAAATTAGATCAGGAATTAGAGGAGAATGACATGCAGGACAGAATTTTGTATGCAGTAGAAATTAATAAAATTATTATCAGAAATGATCTCAGAAAGGCTGTAGAAAAGAAGCTAATAGAAATCAAGGAAGCAGTAAGTAAGTTTGATAATTCATTTGATAAAATGACAAGAGTAGGCTTGCCATCATGTTGGGGAGCTCAAGGAAATATTTTTCCATGGAATTCTTATGAGAACCTACTAGTGTTGACAAAAATTAAAGTTGATAACAAGCATGAAAAGACTTAGGTGCTTAAAGGAGATACAATAGTCAACTTCTTGCAGAGACATTTTCAACTCTTGTGGATGGTAAAGACTCTTTTCACAGAAAGGTTGTCCTATGATCGAATTAATGCATTCAGATTGGAATATCACAATCTGACACATTCATCCAAGACGAAGGTAGGAATATGGAAAAAGTGTAGAGCTTGGACAATAGATCTGCCAAAAGGATCAGCATCGAAGAAAGACAAATCAATTGACCCAGGAAAAGAAACTACATCATCAGAAATTCCTATAGATTAGGATATTTGTTTTACTTTCTGCAAACAGTGTAATTGTAATAAGATATTTTCAAGGCATGTTATAGACATCATTTGAAGTCCTACGTAGTTTTGGTAGTTAGGATTGGTTATAGCAGTTCCAAACTACTTTTTACTATATTTAATGTAATTTTCAAGAGAAGGAAAGGTTCTGAGTTTTGGACCTTCAGACAATTATTTTTGTACTCAGAGATTCAAATATTAATGAATGAGTAAGAAAGTTTCTAGCATTCTGTTTATGTTAAAGTGTATAGAAGTTTACATTATGTGTTTTATATCTATGAATTAAACAAAGTTATGAGCAACATGTCTCTTTTTACTTCTGTATGTAAGAGTTAAAAACCTTAATTGGCGCTCCTTTGTTTTAACTATTTCTTTCATATATTTCTTCTAGGGTTTTAAATTATATTTTCTGTATAAAACAGCATATCAGTTTGGAATTCTTCTTTCATTTTCATCTAGTCACTTCATTCAACATCAAAAAATGGTAGCATTGTGAAGCATTCATCATATTTGAAATTTAAGGGTTTAATCATAAATACTTGAGGGTTAATAAAATAGAGACATATATATTCGTGACATAATCATATAAATGTCTTAATCAATGATTCCTTATCACAGCTAAGGGATTGTCTCTTAAGGTACAACATTAATTGGCGCCATTGTCAAGGACCAAAGATTCGAAGGTTTTCCCTGGGTTTTGTTCATATTTCCTCTGGTTGTTCGGAGAGGAGGAAATACTAAGTTGTGCTTTATTTTAAATCATTCTGGCTCCTAAGAGGCCTCACACGAGGTCAGATACCTCTCAACAAAAAGTCTCTTTTCTATCAAATCCAGAAAAGTTAGTTTCAAAGAAGGGCCAGAAAACAAAAATATTTTTTACACCTAATGCCACACTGCTTGCATCAGGCAGCAGTTCTCATATCTTACCATCCAAGGAAATTTCCTGGAAACTCATTTTCTCGTAAAAAGAAACCTTACCTTCACCCATTCATTTCCAAGAACCAACATTAGAAGAACTATATTTTGAGTCTGTATCATTTCCATTCACAGAATCTCAACCTAATTCAGTTTCCCGTTCTTCTGCTATTGTTCATATACCCCTTCCCATATTTGTTGTTCCACCCCTTTTATCCCCACCTACAACTGGTATTCATTTTACCCTCGCTCAAGGAGCAGTCAATCAGGGTATAAACATGGAAGCCCCTGCTTTCTTGATGAATAGATATGCACCATTAAATCTACCACAACCAATGAATGAAATTCCTGAGGAGTACATTAAGTTGCTTCCTAGATTTACTAGTGAAGATGAAATAACTGCAGAACAACAGTTGCCTTTGTTTTGCACTTTTGCTGAAAACTTTAATATAGAGCATCTTGATGTTGTAATGAGACTTTTTGTGCAATAGCTAAGTGGAGAGGCAAGAAAATGGTTCAAAGGATTAACAAATGGTTCGATCAATGATTGGGATGAATTAGAAAGATAATTCATCTAGAGATGGGGTGAAAAAAGAGACCATGATTATTCTTTAATGGAGTTTAATGCTATAAAGAAAAAATCAAATGAAAGCATGAGCTATTTTATTAAAATATTTAATAAGTTGTACAATAGTTTTCCTGTGGAAATGAAACCTCCTCCTATTGGAGCAAGGGTTGTTTTTGCTGGGGCATTGGTATCATATTTCAGTTTTACCTTGAGGGAAAGAAGACCCTCCACTCTTTAATATATTCAAATCGATGCCTTAGAGATTGAGGCAAACACGACTGCTGCTGGAAAGGTTCAAGACAAAGGAAAAGCTAAAGAAGAAGACTCATCACAAGATCAAAGGATAGATGACATGACTAATGTCATTAAATTTTTTTCAAACAAATTAGTAAAGATGGAATTAGATAACAAGAAACCTGCACAACAAAACAGAGGGGATTTCAATCCCCAATTCAAAAAAAAGCCCCCACATATTCTACAGAGAGAAAGAAAATATCAAGACCAAGTCCAAGCACCTTTATATATAGAGGCAGCACCATCACATTCTGTTGATAATGATTAGAAAAAATATGAAGATCAAATTTCTATTGTGTATATGGAATATGGTGAGATAGAAGAAGAGAGTGAGAAAGAATATGCAGAGGAATGTAAAGAAGCTGATGTATCATTTGATCAGGAAGAAATGGATGATTATTGCAAACAATTTACTTATTTTGTTCAAGAAGAGTTGCATAAAAAATATGATTTGAGATCAAAAAATAGGTTGAGAACTTAGGATGATGAAGAAGAGGAATCATAATCAGTACCTACTCCAATGGCGACTCCACCACAGAAGAATCCAATTAAAAAATCAGATAAGGGGAAGCAACCCATGAATCAAGAGAAAGGAAAAGAGAAGTAGCAAGTTGAGGCTTCCCAAGTAAAGCCTAATGACCCTAATATGTTGGAGAAAATTGTTACTATTCCTGATCAACATGCAAATTCAAAGAAAAATCAAGAAGAATCTAAAAAGTTAATAAAACAAAGTCAAACTTTTAGTTTGTCTAAAGAATTAGAAAAATTGAAGATTCAAGTACCACTTCTTGAATTGGTTAAAACACCTCGTTATAAGAAAGAAATTACAGAGTTTATTAATTTATCTGAGTTTGATGAGGTGGGTGATATAGTGAATCTGCAAGAAGAGAAACCGGTGGTTACTTTTGGACCTCATATTGAAGAGGTAGATTCTTCTGTTCCACCTTTTTATATATCAGTTCTGTTGCATGATTTCATTTTACATAATTGTATGCTAGATTCTGGTGCATCACATAATCTAATGCCACTGTCTATGATGAAAGAGTTAAATTTACAAATCACCAAGCCATATAGAGACATTTATTATTTTGATTCAAAAAGGGTGAAGTGTGTAGGTCTTATCAAGGATATGGTTGTTTGCTTAGCTCAAATTCCAGCTAAGATTATTATGATGGATGTGGTAGTAGCAGATATTCCAGCCAGATTTGGTATGTTGTTGTCTAGATCTTGGGGGGCAAAGCTTGGAGGAGTTTTGAAGTTGGATTTCACATATGCCATTATTCCTGTTTTTAATGGGGAAGAAAGGAGGTTATACAGAGAAACCATATTTTTTAAAACTACTACCAAGAAAGATTCAAGTAATTCCCCCATTTATGGTCAAGAGAAGGAGGATCTCTCTTGTTTCATGCTGCATGAAAATGCAGAATTTGCTGAAGATTCACAAGAGAAGCTCTCTTCAGCCAATGTACATAAAGAGCTGTGTTCAAATAAAATTTGGAAGTGTTATCTTGATGGTGCTTTCTCTAAGGAGGGCACTGGCACTGGATTCATATTTATATCTCCTGAACGTAACTTTCTACCTTTTTCCTTCATACTGGAATTTGAATATACTAATAATGTAGTTGAATATGAAGCATTGATTCTAAGTCTGCAAACAACTAAACAGATGGGAATTCATTCTATATCTATTTTTGGTGATTCTGAATTAATCATAAGACAAATTAAGAATTGGTGCCAGACTAAACATGCCAGATTTAGGTCTTATAGAAATGAGGTGTGGGATCTAGTTGAAAATTATTTTGAAGCTTTCAATCTATATTTTATTCCAAGAAAAGAGAACAGAATGGCAGATTCTTTGGCAGTTGCAGCCAGTACATTTAAGCCACCAATTAATCCAAGGTTGAGATATGAAATTGAATTGAGACACAGGCCTTCAATCCCTAATAATGTAAAACATTGGCAGGTTTTTGAGGATGATGAGCAAATTAATAAATTTTTAACAATGATTGGAAATTTTGAAGACAGTCAAATTGATTTAGAAGTTTAGGAAAGTGATCAAAGTGATATGTCTAAAAATATGAAACATTCAATTGGTGATCAAAAGATAATTCAGTTGAAGAATAATATTTTTCCAAAAGTATTGGTACCTCTTAAGAGATTTTTTGATGCTAATGATGTGGCAATGAACTAGAAAAAGGTATCAGAAGATGGAGAAATGGACTGTAATTTAGGAAATCAACATGAGCCTAAAATAGTCAAATTGTTTAGAGGAGTTCCTAAGGAGTAAAAACAAAGGTATGTAGATCCTTTTAAACAATTCATGGATGTATTTTCATGGTCATATGAAGATTTAAAAACTTATGATCTAGATATTATTCAGCATAAAATACCACTGAAAGATGGGGTTAAGCCACACAAGCAGAAGCTCAGACAAATTAACCCACTATTGCTGGCTCCAATTGGAAAAGAGGTGAAGAAACTTTTGCAAGAAAAAATCATAGTTCCACTAAGATATTCAGATTGGGTTTCCAATATGGTACCAGTCAGGAAGAAAAATGGAGAGATAATATTATGTGTGGATTTCAGAAATTTGAATAGAGCTTCCCTAAAAGATAACTATCCTTTACCAAAGATGGATTTTATTCTGCAAAAAGTAACCGGAGCATTCAGGTTATCCATGGTTGATGGTTCTTCTGGGTATAATCAGGTGGCTGTGAAGAAGGAAGATCAAAAGAAAAATGCTTTCACCACACCTTGGGGAACATTCATGTATGCCAGGATGCCATTTGGCCTCATGAATGCAGGAGCTACTTTCCAAAGGGAAATGGATATTTCTTTTGTGGGTGATAAATTTGTAGTCATTTATCTTGATGATGTTACTATTTTTTCAAGTTTTGATGATGAGCACTTAGAACACTTGAGGAAAGTCTTCTAGAAATGAAAAAAATTTGGATTATCATTAAATCCCAAGAAATATTTGTTTTCTTTAGAGGAAGGCAAGTTGTTGGATCGCATAGTTTCAAATCACGGAGTGAAGATTGACCCGGCAAGGGTTGAAGCTATACAGACAATTCCACCGCCTAGAAGTAAAAATGATATCCAAAGGTTTCTAGGAAAAATCAATTTTCTGAGAAGATTTGTTCCAAATTATGTTGTTATTGTCAGAAGAATAACAGATATGTTAAAAAATAATGTTGAAGTAAAATGGGATAAAGATGCAAGAGAATCCTTTGGTAGAATTAAAGAAGCTCTTCAAGAAGCTCTTGTTCTAATCATCCCAGATTACTTGAAGCCTTTTCAAATCTTCTCATTTGCATCATCCTCTACTATTGTTGATGTGTTATTACAAAAAAATGAAGAAGGAAGTGAACAACTTGTAGCCTTTTTCAGTAAAGTCCTCAAAGATGCAGAACTGAAGTATAATATCCTAGAGAAGCAGGTATATGCTTTATTCAAATCATTAAAGGCTTTCAGAACTTATGTACTTCATTCCCAAATAGTAGCATATGTGCCTAATTCTGTTGTAAAGGATGTGCTAGTACAGAGTGATGTAGAAGGAAAAAGAGGAAAATGGATTGCCAAAATGCAGGAATATGATTTGGATATCAAACCAACAAAGTTAGTCAAAGGATAGGGACTGGACAAATTGCTGACAGAATCTAATTTCCAAGCTTTGGGAATAAGTTTACTTGCACCTGTAGATGAAGTGACTGAAGAAACAGATAATATTATGACAAAATCTGCAATCAAATATAAATTTCTCTATTCAGATTGGTATAAAGATATTATTCATTATTTGTGTTTATTTTCTTGTCCTCCTTCAATAAACAGAGCTAGGTATAGAGCTTTGAAACTCAAGGCTCAACCTTATGTTATAATTTAAGCTAAGTTGTATTGGAAAGATCCTACTGGTGTGCTGCTATTATGTTTGATAGAAGAGGAAACTATGGAGGTGATTAAAGAATACAATGAATGCTTATGTGGAGTTCATTACAGCTAGAAAGTAACTTCTCATAAGATTCTTAAATCAGGTTTTTATTGGCCCTGTTTATTTTTTGATGTATACAGAACTATTAGAAGTTTCCAAAAATGCCAATTGTTTGCAGAAAATAAAAGGTTAGCTCCTTTACCTCTCCTTTCTATGTTTATTGAAGAACCCTTCAGACAATGGGGATTGGATTTCATTGGAGAGATTAATCCACCATTAAGTGGGTAGTTTAAATGGATTCTAACTTCTATTGATTATTTTACAAAATGGGTAGAGGAAATTCCTACTAGAAAAGAAAATGATTTGGTTGTGATGAATTTTTTAGAAGAGAATATTTTTAGTAGATTTGGATGTCCAGTAAAGATTGTAACAAACAACGCTCAAGTTTTCAACTCAGTCAGGTTCATCAATTTTTGTCAGACTTATAATGTAATATTATATCACTCTACAGCATATCATCCTCAAGGAAATGGATTAGGAGAATCATCTAATAAAACATTGGTGAAAATCTTGAAGAAAACAATCAATGAGAACCGGAAGGATTGGGATTCAAAGCTGATTTTTGCTTTATGGGCAGTGAGGATGACTACTAGAAGATCCACTGATAAGTCTCCTTATGAATTGGTGTATGGTGCCTAGGCTTTATTTCCCACTCAGCTAACAAGACCAGTAATTTATTTTCTTCAAGACTCTCAAGAGGAACCTAAAGCCTTAATCATGAGACTAAATAAGGTGATAGAATTGAGTGAAAGAAAAAATAAATTCAGGGACAATTTGGTCACTTATCAGGAGAAAATGAAGTCTATTTTTGACAGAAAGACAAGAGAAATCATGTTTCAGGCTGGAGATCTGGTATTAAGATGGGATACCAGGAGGGAAGAGAAAGAGAAGCATGGTAAATTTGATCCTTTATGGTATGGTCCTTACAAAATCTCTGAAGCCAGATTAAATAATACTTTCATGCTAGAATATCTTGATGGAGAAGTAGTAGAACTACCTATAAATGGGCAGTATCTGAAACATTATTTCCAGCACTAATGACAGTTAGTTCATTGTTGTACATACTCAGTTTCCTCTCACTGTATATTTCTCATCAAGTAATTTTTGACTCCATGCCCGAAGTGAAGGCACTGATTTGCAAGTTCTTAGTGTTTCGTGGAAAAAAACACGATCCCCAGGTGGAGCCAGATGTTTTGGATCATATGCATATCCTTTTATTTTTAAAATATTTGAAAATAAAAAATAATATATAATAAATTATTGGAAAATACGTTAAAGTATCAAAATCTTATACTTTAGCATGAAAAATATGTATGTTCGCCAATATCTAAGTTAAATTTTAAACATTTAAACTTTATATTAGTGGGTTTTGTATTTGATGTTTAAACATTGATTGATTTGTTGGGCGGAAAGCACTAATAACTAAAGTGCTTATCAAAAGGCCCAACCTGTGGGCACAACTAGCGCACCTAATAATGAGATGAGTGCCTCCGCAGTTGACTGGGTTGACTGCGGGGACAAGACAGATCAATGGAGAATATTTAGTGCAAGGGCACCAGCCAAAATTTTCGTCCATACCTCGAGAGCCCCCGCAATGACATAAGACGCTGAGTTGGTCACAGTTGTCTTCCACGTCAGGTAGAATCAATGGCTCGCTGGCACGTCTTGTTAGCATTTAGTTTAAAATATCTGCGCCACCTAATTAAGGAATATTTTCTCTTGTTTTCAAATTATTTTTAATTTGTCTCGTGCTACACCGTGTTTCATTTTTACGTCACCTACCAAAAGTTGACCACCCTGTGAACTATTCCTACAGAATTTTTCAACCATGGCTAAATGGTTATCCCTATTAGGTTCAGCTAGCCATATCCCTCTCATGGATACTAAGAGGGATATTAAAGATACCATGTGTTCCATAATTCACCTCCCTTTCTACTAGCAAGTTATCTTGAATGGAAACGCTTTCCGTGTGTATTCTGCCATGGTCAAGTCTAGAATTTTGTCTGCATGGATTCCAAAGACCCATATTTTCCCTGAATTTATCTATTAGTTTGTGTCTGTCATGTATCCAAGGAAGTTTTTTGTCATGAATTCCCAAGGAGAGAACGTTCTGCAAGTATCGACCCAGTTAATTCTCCAATCCCTATGCTATCTTGAGTCAGAGTCAACCATCTAGTTTTCTAACGATTCGCTGGTAAGATATTATGATAATCTTACAGGTGAAGAATTTAATCAGTTCATGTTTCATTTGAAACTTGACATGAAGCAGTTTCAGCCATATTGCAAAAAAATTTCTATGGGGGTTTTTGACACTGAGACTCGTCCAGTATTAAGTAATATTGCAAAAATTCTGGGGAAAGATTATGATAATACAGTGGATAAATCAGTCCTAGGGATGTTTTCCATGATGATGAAGCTAGGAATGGTGCTAGATATTCCATCATATTGGCAGTAAGTAGTCAATTCACATCTGATGAGCCTTTCATTTACAGGTTCTTTCAAGTTTCCTTCATTGATTGTATATTTGTTCTTATATCAGAATGTGGAAGAATTCATGCATTTAGGTCTAAATATTATGGATGTAAATAAAAGAAGGAAATCAGTGATATTCTGGATAGATGTAGTTAGAAGGGAGAAAAATGAGGCTGGGTTGTTTGATTTTGCTAGCTATTACATGCCAATTTCATATAAAATATTGAATGAAAGTCCTCCTCCCTATTTCTTACCTAAAGCTCAGGATTTTTTGCATTTAGGAAACAATTGCAAATATGGAGATTGGTTTGTTTTTGAGGAATATTCTAAAATAAGGCTATATGGAGCAAGTGTTGAGCCTTATAGGCTCCCAACGTTTTTACCAATGAGGCTTTTTTCTTTAGAGTTCATTAGACAGAGCCTAAATTTTGATCAGGTTCATTTCGTACCTATGAAGAAAGGACATATGTATAAATTACCTATGATTGTAGGCCCTTTCATAGTCAATATGAGGCAGACATTTGATGAAGTAACAAGAATGTTAGATGAGATGCATATGCTACTAGGAGAAAGTTGGGCTTATGACCCTTATATTTTGATTTCAAATAGAATAATTGAGAATGGGTACTCTGCTTTCATTCATGAAAGTAGGCCAGAACAAGAGAATATAGCAATTAAATGTGTGATGAGTTCAGTAGGTGAAAACATTCAAACTCCCATCATAGCATAGAAAACAACTAAAAGAACCAAAGAAGTAGTTATTAATCTAGATGATGAGGAGCAGGGAACCAAGAAGAGAACAAAAATTACTGAAGAACCTACATCTAATTCACCTGGTTTTTCTTCACATTTGGGAGAAGAGAAAAAATTTCCTGCTTCACCCAGGAGTCATGAAGCTTCTCATGAATAGGTGCCCTTGATCAAATAGTTGTTTTCACAAATTGAGGAAAGAAATCATAGGATGAGGGCCAGCATGGAGGCCCAAGATAAACATAAAGTTTCTGCTGATCAAACAAGATTGTTGACTGTAATGGATCTTAAGAAAGATCAATTTAGAATTTCCCTGTCACATCCTACAGGCATGTCAATTGGTTCTTCCAGCAATTTCAACACTGTCAATGTGACTGTGGATGTAAAGAAAATTCCACGGAGGGATAAAATGAATTTTCATATTCAAACAGGTCAATTTATTGTAAATGACCTCACAAAGACTAATGTAATGGAAATAAAGGCAGAGAATATGTTGGGTAAAGTAATTAAATAGTTGAAGTTAGAGAAGGCTAACTCAAGAGCCTTAACATTTTAGAATGAGGAATTGAAGAAAATTATTGTAAATATTGGAGTAGACCCCAATGATAAGACTGCTATGCAGAAATTCATGCAAAGTGTTAAGGTATAAATATCCACATTAAGGAAGAAGTTAAAATTACCTATTGGATAACATTCAATATTGGCTACAGAAGTTTCAGAGGTAGAGAAGGAAAAGGAAAATTTGTTGCAGCAACTCATGCAGAAAGATGAAGAACTCTCCAGAATAAAGCAGATTGAAATTTCATTGCAAAATCATATTCATAATCATAATTGTACTTTTGTTTTTCCTACAGGTGATGAAGATCCTAAAGCACAGATTGTTCAATTAAATACTGAGTTGTAGATGGCTGAAAGAGATTGAAAGAAGGCTCAAACAGATCTAGAGACTGCAACAAATTTAATGAAATTCATAGAAATTGAAGCTGACAAATAAAAAATGGATTTACGAAATACTGAAGTTGAGATTAAAAATATCGAAGAAAGACTGAAAGGAAATATCTCACTGATACAAGCCAAAGATACCATTTGGACTGATATCATCTCAGAAATGAAATCTAATTGGTGCTTCCTGGTGATAATTGCAAAAGAGAAAAGCCTTATTTTAGAATGTGAAGAACCAATCATGTCTGAGAAGCAAAAAGGAATTAAGAGAGCCATTTGGGCTAGAAGATTCATTGATTTTATTAATTCCAAATCAGATCAGGAATTAGAGGAGAATGACATGCAGGACAAAATGTTGTATGCAGTAGAAATTAATAAAATGATTGTCAGAAATGATCTCAGAAAGGCTGCAGAAAATAAGCTAATAGAAATCAAGGAAACAGTAAGTCAGTTTGATAAGTCATTTGATAAAATGACAAGAATAGGCTTGCCATCATGTTGGGGAGCTGAAGGAAATCTTTTTCCATGGAATTCTTATGAGAACTTACTAGTGTTGACAAAAAGTAAAGTTGATAACAGGCATGAAAAGACTAGGGTGCTTAAAGGAGAGACAATGGTCAACTTCTTGCAGAGACATTTTCAACTCTTGTGGATGGTAAAGACTCTTTTCACAGAAAGGTCGTCCTATGATCGAATTACTGCATTTAGATTGGAATATCACAATCTGACACATTCATCTAGGATGAAGGTAGAAATATGGAAAAAGTACAGATATTGGACAATAGATCTGCCCAAAGGATCAGCATCAAAGAAAGAAAAATCAATTGACCCAGGAAAAGAAGCTACATCATCAGCAATTCCTATAGATTAGGATATTTTTTTTTTATTTTCTGCAAACAGTGTAATTGTAATAAGATATTTTCAAGGAATGTTATAGACAGCCTTCAAAGTCCTAAGTAGTTTTGGTAGTTAGGATTGGTTACAACAGTTCCCAAGTGATTTTTACTGTATTTAATGTAATTTTCAAGAGAAGGAAAGGTTCCGAGTTTTGGACCTTTAGACAATTATTTTTGTACTCAGAGATTCAAATATGAATGAATGAGTAAGAAAGTTTCTAGAATTCTATTTATGTTGAAGTGTATACAATTTTACATTATGTCTTTTCTATCTATGAATAAAAAAAAGTTATGAGCAACATGTCTCTTTTTACTTTTGTATGTAAGAATTAAAAACCTTAATTGGCGCTCCTTTGTTTTAACTATTTCTTTCATATATTTCTTTTGGGGTTTGAAATGATATTTTCTGTATAAAACAACATATCAGTTTGGACTTCTTCTTTCATTTTCTTCTAGTCACTTCATTCAACATCAACACATGGTAGCATTGTGAAGCATTCATCATGTTTGACTTTTAAGGGTTTGATCATAAATACTTGAGGGTTAATAAAACAGAGACATATATATTCGTGACATAATCATATAAATGTCTTAAGCACTGATTCCTTATCACAGCTAAGGGATTGTCTCTTAATGTACAGCACGTTGTGTACACACTGTGTAGGTGGTGCCACATACATGTGATGTTGTGCACACAATGTGTAGGTAGTGTTGTGTATATGTGATATGGCTTACATGTTGTGCATATGGTACTAGTATACATGTGCTATTGTGTGCATGTCGTACATGTTCTATTGTGGGCGTGCGATACTATGTATGTGCATGGTGTAGTCATGGTATCATGACATATGCATTCGTTGTGTTGTACTCTGTATATATATGTGTATGGTGCGCCAGGTGTAGGTGTAGGTGTAGGTGTTATAGCCCGATGTAGGCATGTGTATTATGTTGTATCGAACACTGGGTGTAGGTGTATGTGTTGTATGTTTGTATAGGCGTATGTAATGTGTTCTATTGTACAACGGATGTATATGTATGTACATGTATTATGTTGTACACTGGGTATAGGTGTATATATTGTGTTGTTTTGTACACCAGGTGTGGGTGTATTTATTTTGTGGTGTTGTACTCCTTGTGTAGATGTACGTGTTGTACACTGTGTGTATGTGCATATGGTTAAGGAGAAGGAACTTGGTTCTTGTCAGGTGTGGAAATCAATTCGGTGTGTGTGTAGAAAGAACAAAGGCAGAAGTAAGGACCGATGAAGGATAAGCATCGGTATTGTATTTCAATCTTGTTATGCATGTGATATGTGATTCTAACTTATGATGGTTAAATGTGATTTATGATTATGGTTTATGATGATTATGGTTTCATTTTGAGCTAGTTTGATATGATATGTTTATACATGATGGTTTGATCATATAACTAGTTTGACTTGTGTGACAAGACGTGAACATGATTGCAAGTGTACCTTGTTGACGAGCTACCAATGAGGTATGGTTTGAAGTTATTTCAATTTATTTTGAATCTAATGAAAGTTATGTGCTTGGTATAGGAAGCACCGAAATTCCGAGTTGGGTGGTTGAAACTAACTAGAAGAATTAGTAGCAACAACAAAAGGATTTGTAATTTTTAGTAGTATGTTGGTAAAGCATTTCAAGAGTAGGGCCAGTGTGGGACACTGGTGCCCAATAGTGTCCATTTATTTCCATGAGCATGCTATGGCTAGTATGATGGTTTTGAGGCAAGTATATGCCTTGCCAAGGGATGGATTTCCCAAGATGGGGGTTCCAGTGGAACTTGGAAGGTGAGTGACTACACAGAAGAGGATGACTAGATTTCCCAAGGGACTGTAGTAGAGAAGGGAAGGTTGGTGATGGATTTATTTTGGTCAGTAGCATTTCCAAATGGGATCATATTCAAATTGGGAGTGTACCCTGGAACAATGATTTAGTAACTGTTCACTGAGAGGAAAAGTGGTGCACGATGGTAGTGCTAGACATTGCATGCAGCTTTGTCTCTGACAGTGGATTCTTGACTTCCTGGGAAGGAATTGAATCTTGTTACTACTTTGACGGTGGAGGTGTGAGCCTCTGGATTCCCTTTTTTCCTATACAAGCATCGTATCCTTCTATTTTCTGGTTGAGAAAATGTGCATATGTGTATATGTGTATATTATTGTAAATATTGTATCGAGCTTCTTTATAAAGCTCCATACACAATATTGTTATTTGTTGGTTGAATAAAATGTGCTTGAGTATATGTGGTTGTTATTGTAAATATTGTAATGAGTTGTGTTATAAAGCTCCAGTACATGGTATGGTTGTCATGACGGTTTTTTTTTTGAGGAGGTTATTCATTGTAAATACTCAAACGAGTTGCGTTACAATGCTCCATAGGCAGTATGTTTTGTTTTTAGCAGTTTTCTAGTTTGTAGGTGTCGTTGAACACTGAGGATGGTGCTCCACCAAGGGGGAGGGTTCTGTAACAACCCTGGTGAAAATACATGTAAAAATATATTTAAGGCCACCGTGATGTACATGTATTCCAAGCTGAATGGTGGCAAAAACATCCTAGTGGGTGTTCACTTTGGTTTAATATGGTAAGGAAATTGGAAAAGGAAAAGGAAAAATTACTAGAAAGGAATAAGGCATTAATTGAAAATGTATTTATGGAAATAATGGAAATTAGGAGAAAAGGGAGGTGAAAGGTCACATGTTTCATGTGAGGAGGAAAATGAATGGAAATTATGGAAAATGAAGAAAATAGAGGCCTCGTTAATAAAGAGGCTTTTGAGGATCAGTTGGAAATATTTTTCTCTCATTATTATCTCTCTCATACTCTTGGACACTTAGAGTATTATTGGAGCACTCTTGGTGAGTGTGGAATACTTGGAGATTTGGAGCAAGAAGGAAAATATCAAGCAGGGAAAGGTAGGATCAAGCAGCTACAAAAAGATTCTTTGCACGTATCAATTTTCATGTTTATTTTCCTTGCTAGATTTGGCATGCATGGTATTGCATCTGGTTATTTTTTGTCTTGGCATGGGTTTTTCTAGATGTGAAAATGTTTTTAGCCTAGCCTTTCCATTTTCGTATAGATTTGATGAGATGGGTTCTCATACTTCGGTTGAGCTGGATGGCCAGATTGGATTCAAAGTTGAGTGGGGTGGATCTTTGAAATGGAAAACACATTGCCTAGTGGTCCATGAACCAGAATGTGGATCATGGTAAAGCCATTGGCCTAGCAACCCCTAAGTCAGACTATGGGTTGTGGTAATGTCAGATTGTATGCCTTGGTGGGCCTAGGGATCCTTGACAGTGAATGGTGGGATATACAGTAAGGCCAAGAGGTGGATTTCTCTCTGTTGGGCCTAGTAGTCTTCGGATGTTATGTACGGTAAATCCTATAAATGTGGTCTCCGTGTAGGGCCTGGTGACCCTTGTATCAGACTGTGGGTTACAATAAATCTTGCAAGACTAGGAGGCACTCAAATTCCTCGCGGTGTAGGCAGAGAACTCCGATATCATTCATGCTTGTTTGGTTATTTTTTGGCTGGTTATGGGTCCCACATTCATGCTTGGAATATGGAACGGGGGTGAATGGATGAAGTATATTTGGCTGAGTCAATCTATGGTCAGGTGGAACATGGAAGTCACATCTCTAGTTGGTTCTTACATTCAATAATTAAGAGCTCATTTCTTCAATATTCAGTATGAAAATGTGCTAGTATATATATATATATATATATATATATATATATATATATATATATATGGATTCTATTGCTGATATATCCATGGTATTTCTATTGGTGTGATGTTGGTTATAAGCATGTATTGTGACAGTGATGAGGTATGGCTATCTCCATGTTTTTACTTGTAAATTAATATCCAATGTATATATGGTAAAATTGATTGTATAATAGATTATGGTTTAGGGGATAAATGCTTCTTAGCCATCCTCAAATAGGAAAGAGAACCCTTTTTTTAAATTTGTTGTTTATGATTGTAGATGTTATGTTTGTGACATGTTTGACGAAATTTCCATCATGGATAGGTGGGGTCCGATGAGTTCTGGTTGACGTGATTTCTTCCATATGTTTGTTTCAATGTTATTTACCCTCTCTTGAAGTTACAGGAAGTTATGGGAAATGACCTGGGCTCAAGGGATGAAAATTTCATACAAATCTTGGAGCTATAGGCAGAAAATTTTTTGTTTGGGCCTGTGCCACTACTTTGACAAGGCTAGCCCATGACTCTAGGGTATAGAGCAACTCCCTTTCCCTTAGAATACCATGGATCAACCTCAAAGGGGCTAAAAATTAGTCCCCTCTTGGGGAACAGGGCCCTTGGAGGTTGGGTTACCTCTTGGGGATACCAATGTTGCAGTGTAAGGTGCTTTTTTGGTGTTTCCGTCGGTTCCACTTCCTTAAGGTCATCTAGGAGGTTGAATCTCATATTAGTAGCCTCTCATCACATATTTACCCTGGTTGGCTGGTTACTTGTGTAGATGTGGGAAGAGGGTGTTACATACATAAAGGAAACATTAGTGGTAGACTCAAGTCATTTATCTCAACACGAGTTCTAGTTCCATGAGAGAAATATGGACTAATCTTATAAAATAAAACTTGTCGCAACCTCAAAATCTCAGTCACTAAGGATATGTTGTAAGACACAGTGGACTGTAAAGAAAAAAATTACGAATACAATCTACATTGTTACAAGAATATGGATGATTCCCAATTTTGCGTAATCACTATCTCTACCAAGTATAAAAACAATAGCACGCAACAGTAACGAAGCAATCCAAACAAATAATTTTGTCTAAATTTTGCATAGAATATTAGAACCCTTTGAGTTGGATGCAAAATTAAAGTTTCATAAATTCAGTCAGATCACCAAGAGAGAAACCCTAGTTCACCAGGGGTAAATTAGTGGACATGTACATGAAGAAATTGGTTGTAATATGAGCAAGAAGTGGGTCATGCCCCAAACACGGTGCTAAGTACAACGAGAACCATTAATTAGAATTCATAAGATACTTCAAGCAACCAAAATAAACAAAAGAATTATGACTTGATGAATGATGTATAAATTGTAATCCAACCCTAATTGTAGAGATAAAAACCAGTTACATGCTTAAAATATGGAAAAATTCTCAAATTATTGTAGAGACCCACACCTGGTGACGAGAGAAATATAAATGTTCATGGATTAATAAAGGAACTAAGGGTTGAACCTGTAGTAACTAATAAAAGCCAGCATCTTTGAGTACCTGTTGATAAGTGAAAGACAAAGTAGATGTCTTGAGTATGCTGTAATTTGGACCCAGCTAAGCCCGATGCCATCTGGTACAATTTCCACAAGGGTTTATTAGCATGGGTATACATACAACCAAAAAAAAAGAAAAAACAAACAAATAAAAATGATATTATCTTCCCAGGTTATGTCTGGAAGGCCCTTGTTCATGAGAATTTGATTGAGCATGCAATTCCTAGGACTTAAACTGCAATAGGATAAATTCACCAAGAAAATTGTATATATCTCCTGTAGCACGAGATGGAACAAATGACCTCACATGATAGTTAGATGAGAGGCAATTACACTCTAACTGTCCTCTGTTGTTGGAGGTTGTCGATTCAACCCTAATCTTTGGTAGCCATTGATTTTGGATATTTTCCGAATACCTATGTGATTAAGTGATAGTTGTAGGTTCTCTAAATTTCAATTGGAATTGTGTTAGGTCTGTATAAAGGAGAGAAATGTTTAAGCATTAAGGTAGATCAGCTATGCAAAAATCATCATGATTATTGTTAATGAGAAGGCATTAATGAAATAATTCAAGTTATTCAGAGTATGTATCAATTTAAATCCCCAACACAAGGATCTGCCATTAAAAATATGTATACAATCAGATCGCTAGGTGGCTCATAGGTGAGCACCTCCATGAGAATTCATTTAATTTTCCCTATAAGGTTTGAAATATGTTTTATCTTCTACCAGTTGTAATATGCCACCAAAACTAAGCATGATCTGAGAATGCTAGCCATATCAGTACCCACAGTCTTATATTATTATCGATGCACCAACTCTCCGTAGGTTATAGGTGGAAAATTGAATTGTGTATTTATAACCCCGATAACAATTAAATCACTATAACCAAGTACCATCATAATATCCTCGAAAAATGTGTGAGTGGTAAATATTAATTAAGTGGTAATGTTAATTGGGTCATAAATGATGGCACATAAAAAAAGGTTGAGTGGGGCATGTTACAACTATATCTTCATCATGTCAAATATATCTCCTCGATCAGGGTGGGGAATTGAACAGATGAATTTACACCAAGGAATACTTTAACAAAGAACCTAATCACCATCTATCCAAAACCCCGTGGACACCTATTCGAAAAATTATTATTATCATTAATTAAAAATAAAAATAATATATGACTTAAACATATATTTTTAAAATAATAAATAAATATACACATTTGGTTAGTTTAATTACGCCGTAAGGTGTTCTTTTTAAAAAAATCTCCCCCAGCTGCTATTGTGTACCTTTTTGCACCATTGGATCAAATGTTAGATAACTAAAATGTTGTAAACCATTCGATCCACCCCTCCTTCATTTAACCTAAATAAATAACTAACTCTCTGAGACCTAATCCCTACCAATGTCTCTTCCACCTCGATATGATATTCAATTTAGAGGAACATAATAAAAATATAAAGTGATGAGTTCATCCCTTCCCAATTGGGGAATTTATCACTCCTCAAAGTCTTGATCTCTCCCATAATAGATTTACAGGTCACATACCCGGGGCTTTGGGACAACTGTGACAACTCAGGAAGCTTTACCTTTCTGCAAATGCTCTGATAGGGATAATTATGCACTAGTTGGGTGACTTAACTTGCAATTTCTGGCCTCTTATGGGAATTCCCACACAAGTTCGATTTCTTGGACCCTCCGAAACTATTCCATGGTGATAAATATTGATTTATCATTAAATTAGTTGACGGGAACTATTCCTTTCGAAATCGGCCTCTAGTTTCTTAATCTCTTCAAAAACTATCTCAGCACCGCTATCCCGCCATATCTTCTCAACTCCACAGAGCTTCTTCAATATCCTCTCCCCAAACCTGTTATTTTCGTCATCGTGTAATTACTTCTCTCCATTCTCCAGCAATTGGAATTGCCTCAGCGCATGCTCGCTCTCCAATAAAATGTCGATGCAACAATGACCTCTAGAATTGATTTGGATTCTAGCCACAATACATTGTTTTTTTTCCTTCGCGTAGGGGCAAGGTTTGGACATGTTTATTTTCAACCGCAGAGAATAAATGCCAAACCCACCTTGGCCAATGCTCTTAATCAAACTCTCATCTGTGTATATATTTTCCACATTGTTTTTAATATCGCACTCGCATCCACTAATGTTTTCTTTCTCCCATACTTCAATAGCTCTTTTCCTTCACAAATATCAAGTCCTCCCATTTCTCTTTAATGATACTCTTATTATTATTATTATTTCTCCTCTCCACTCTCTTTCACACACACTACTCTCACTTCTTTACCTAGGATGAATATTAGTATTTCCCAAAGGGCATGCATTTCTATGAATGTTCACGTCGTGAAAAACTAATTACAATTCCATTTAACACTATAAAAATGAAGTAAAATATAATCCCAACCCATTAATAAATGAAGATTGATATGAAGCCAGAGGAATGAATGAATGAGTGAAAAACCTCATTGAGGAAATGAAAATTATATATTGATAGTTTTTTTACACAAGCCCTAAATCTTTCCACCAATCTACACATCAATTTCACAAGTATGAAGACAACCAAATCCCCATAGTCTGTCTTTTGTATTGTATTGTATGTGTGAGATATACACTTATGAAATTCAAAACAAGGAAGATATGTACATAATCCTAAGCCTAATATGCTTTATATAAATATAATTTTTAAATTTGTCCTTAGTTCCCATTGCATTCCATAGAAGAACATTTCAGTCTTTACATAGATGTGATATATTGCAGGCAATTTTGGAGTTATGCCCTCCAAAATATTTGAAATCCCTTGTACATTTGTGATTCATCGTTAACAACTTTAGTTCTACCAACAAATATTTGGTTGTTTATCATTATTTTGAAATGCCACTTTTGCATTTCTACGACCTTCCAGTTACCAATTGAAAATTTTCTTGCAAATTTCTATCTTTTTCTTTAGAAAGTAAAATAATAAATTAAAACATAAGATACGTAAAATGTTTGCATGAAAGCTCCATGACATTGTAATACATGATAGAGTTTTAGTTGTGGCACATTTACATTTCAATGTGCTTACTGGTGAATTATAACTATTTTTTGGAAATCATTGATTGGTATGGGTATGTCTCAAATGTGTACATATTAATAGCTCAAACTTCAATTTTATATTGAAAGTGATAGTTAAGAAATTTAGCAACATTATTTTAAGAGACATGTCTATTTTGGAATAAATGTTCTATAATTTTAATTTAATTATCATTAATTATTAAATAGATGGTAGGGTTTTAACCTCTTACCATTAATTATTAGGTGGATGATAGAGAATTACTCTCCATAATATTTTTAATAGTTGTTACATATTAAGGATTGATATTTGTCTCAAAAGTAGATATGCCACTTTCCACCATTTTCATTAAATTAATTAAATAAGAAAAAATAAAAAAATCCATACAAAAAAGTGTCATATGAAATTAGTTATGGTTTTTGGCCACATAGTATTGGTAAGCCATGATATTTACTCATGGTATTCCAACAAAACCTATTCATAGATTAAGAATCACCACAACAAAGTAAACTGAGAGTGAATCTAAATATTGAAGAATCTTGTTACATATTTATTTTTAACTATATAGGTTGAACTCATATATTAATTCTCTTTTATTTTTAATAATAATAATATAAATTAAAGTTATGATATAAATAATTTTTATTTTTATTTTTAATTTTGGTAATGTCAAATGTATTACAAAGTAAATGTTTATATGTTTATCATAAATTGATACCTATTTGTATTGTTATGCTAATATATCATATTGATTGGAATAGAATTAAGATCAAATTTTATTGTTATGCTATTATCATATTGATTGGAATATAATTAAGATCACATTTTAAAAACAATGGAGTTCTCATACAACCTCATTTTCCTAGACCAAAAACCCTTTAAATAACACCTTATTACTCAAATTGATAAAAAAATAAATCATGAAAAAGAACCTTAACAACAAAGAGACATGTCATATTCTTCATCTGAGATGAATGACTCCAATAATATAAAGCCAATAAAGCTAATGTAAGAGGCGACTACCTATTAAATGGACTAGTCAACACATCTTCTTCATCTAAGGAATGTAGATGGTCCACCTTTGACACTTTAGTATCCACAAATATTACCTCCTTAACATGCTCTGCAATATGTGCATTATAAATAAGTGAAGTATTTGAAAAATTAACACTTGTATAATATTTTTACGATGTTGTAAGGAGTTCCTCTTTGAAACCAAATCCCTGAGTTGTCATTGTGCACCTATCTGCACCATTAGATCAAATGTTAGACGATTAAAATATTTTAAGCCATTCTATCCACCCCTCCTTCATTTAAGCTAACTGCCTAACTAACTCTCTAATCCCTAACATATATGAATATCCCTTCCACCTCAGTATGATATTCAACCTCGAGGACCATAATAACAATAGAAAGCCATGGATTCATCCCTTGCGGGTCTCTGTTGCGAGCTTAAATGGCACCATCCCTTCCCACTTGGGGAATTTATCACTCCTCCAGACTCTTGATCTCTCCCATAATGGATTTACAAGTCACATACCCAAGGCTTTGGGATGGCTATGGAAACTCAAGAAGCTTCACCTCTCTGCAAATGCTCTAATAGGGACAATTTCGCACCAGTTGGGTGACTTAAAGAGCTTGTAGTTGTTAGCCTCTTACAGGAACACCCACACGGGTTTGATTCCTTAGAACCTTAGAAACTATTTAATGCTGAGAAAGATTGATTTATCTCTAATTCAATTGACAGGAACTATTTCTTCTGAAATTAACCTCTGGTTTCTTAATCTCTTCCAAAAATATCTCAGCGAAGCCATCTCTTCTCAACTCCAAAGAGCTCTGTCCATTGTCGCTAACCTACAATGGGATCTCTGAGACGATTCCATTAGAATTAGGATATAGGCTAATGAAACTAGAGGAATTTCTTCTGTTCGCCGCCAATCTTCAAGGATGGATTCCAGCATCACTGGTGAACTGCTCCCATCTTTGGCATCTTGAAGTCGGATCCAAAGAGATCACTAGAGTCATACTTCAAGAACTGGTTAGGTTGGTTCAGCTCAAGATCTTCATAATGTCCACGAGCAACTTCATCACTCAGAGAATCTCTATATTTGAAGCTCTTTCCAACTGTACCGAATTGGAGGAGCTAGATTTATCCGACAATCATCTTAGAGGTACTCAGTCTCTCGCCATCAACTAAATTTCTTAGACTTTAGCATTCTTTAATCTAGATAAAAATGCCATTAATGGAACCATACCCCAAGCTATTGGCAATATCTCCACCCTTACAATATTATACATCGGTAGAAATTCCCTAGTCATACCATTGCTTATTAAATCACAAAACTCCTTAGTGTGCAAGCTCTCGATTTAAACGACAATAGATTTCAAGGAAACATTCCGAGGGAATTCCAATGAATGAATGAAACCCACATATATCTGTATCTCTCTGCTAACAAGCTATCTAGCTCAATTCTTGAAATCATTGACATGCTTAAAAATATCAGAGAACTCAACTTAAGCATGAACAATTTTCAAGGGAGGATACCACCGCAAATCAGTTAGTGAAAGTATATGGAGCTTCTCGATATCTGACGGAATAAGCTCTCCGGCATCATGCCTTCGGAGGTTGCAAATATACAAAACTTGCATACTACTTTTGATATATATGTCAATGTTTTGATAGGAATCGTGCCCATAGAAGCGGGAGGAATGAAGATGGCTTAGATCAATATATATTTCCAATAGCAAGCTTTCAGGGCATGTTCCTCCCAAATGATGTAGTGGGGTATCATGTTGTACCTCACTCTCTCTTTCAATCATCTCATAGGATATGTTCCTACATTGATTGGGGAGAAAAAACCACTCATTTAGGTCATAGATCTATCTCACAACAATATAACAGGGCATGTTCCCGATTCCATAGCAAAGCTCAGAATGCTTTGGATCTTGAATCAATAATATAATGATTTATCGAGCTCATTTCCATGTTCGAGTTCATTAAAGAACCTGAAAAATAAATAATTCATAGGAAATCCTAGACTGTGTGTGAAATGTTTTGGCTTACCAGATTGCTTTATGAACAAGCCCAATTCTACAAACAAGAAGAAAAGGAGAATAATAGTAAATTATTAATATCGATTTCCTAGGGAATGGGTATCTGTGTGGTGTTTTGCATTGGGCTTATATTTTGGATTTTCAAACAAGCACCATTCAAGACCTTATCCAAACATTGGTTTATAGGGGAACTTTAGCAAGAGGTGAGATTGTTGATGTTAAGGTGTTCACTAGTATAGAATATGACAAAGGAGAGAAGAGCTTCAGTAAAGAATGCAGAAATTTGGTAAAATTCTAGCATCAGAATCTACTAAAAATCATCACGGCATGCTCCACTATGGATTTCAAGGCTTTGGTGTTGCAATTCATGCCCAATGGAAACCTCGACGACCATATCCATGGAGTGGGGAGTGAGAAGCTCAATTTGGAGATGTGGTTACAGATACTATTGGATGTTGCACACAAGTTATCATATCTACATCTAAAAAAATGTCTTCCTATTGTGCACTGTAACCTGAAACTGCATAATGTGTTATTGACGAAGGCATGACAAATCATCTTGCTAATTTCAGATTGGCCCATATGTTCACCGAATCTGATGTGGAATCCACGACAACTTCAACATTGAAGGGATCCTTAGGGTATATCGCCCATGGTATCAACTACACCAATTTTTTCAATAGATTACTGGTTATAAGCTTATTTTAGAGAAGTTCACTCACTGACTCCTTCAAAGCCATCCTATTTCTATTTGATAAGAATGAAATCTTCCATACATGTTAGAGTTTAATTTTATTTAAGTTTCATGCTTATTTGATTCCAATAGAAACATAGAGTAAATATTGAACCATCTTCTGTAAAGCAACACAATTTAAACAATATAAAGAAAAACAAAATTGTGAAAACAAAAGAGTTTTTCTAATGGTAGTATATTCAAAGCGCAAATATAGCAATTTTAAAATGTTTTTAGTAGAGCATGGATTCATATTTGATAGTTAGGCCCAGTCATTAATTCCCAGAGCTTCTTTGAATATGTAGGACAATTTTATCTAGATGATGCATTAACACTTGATATTTGATCCCAAAAATGCAAAGACTCATTCCCATGGAGGGCACCTTATGGAAAATATTACGAAGTGTAAAACTTTACCTTGAAGTAGTATTCATGGTTATAAGCTTCTTTCAGATAAGTTCACTCACTCACTCCTTCAAATCCATCCTATTTTGTTTTATAAGCATGAAATATTCCATATAGGTTAGAGTTGAATTTCATTTAAGTTGCATGTTTATCTGATTGTAAGTTAGCAGTTGTGAGAAGTGTGGCTCCCACATTACAAAACTTTCCATTAGGGCCTAACACAAGATACCAATCCTCAATAATATGACCAGAGAACACTCTCTCTATGGGTATTACAACAACACCAATAAGTTGAGAACCATTGAAATCATTATCCTTTATTACAAATAAAACAGTTGCAACCTTGTATGCAATGGGAATAGAGAAATGTTATATCCATACAGGATCTCGGTAATTTCTAATCACTCGAGTCCTGGAAACCACTGCACTTGAAATGAAAACTAACACATATGGGTCACTTTTTATTGGTTTTTGATGAGATATGTGCCCTTCTATTTTGGCAGACAATTTTCTAGAAATGCATTTGTAACTACATTCCTAAAATTCTCTGAGAAGAGGTTCTTGTTGGGCAAGTTTTTTTCCTCATAAACCCATACATCTAGAGTCCAATGTAATAGGACAACCCTGGGTGACATTTTTGAAGTACCAAATGGAACACTATGAATTTTTTCATAATCTTGTGACAAAATTAGCACCAGTGAAAAATCAAAATGTATGATGCCATTAAAATTGAATGAATGATTTCCATATTGAAATGAATGGCCTAAAAATTATCAATGATTCCTGGAAGAAGAGGGTCTAGAAGAATAAACGTTGTGGTAATATTGGCATGGCATCAAAGAAGGCTTGTGGAAATAACCTTCAAGTAATGAGGAATCAAGGGGTTGGGACAGTATAATAATCATATCCCAGACAACAGGTCGGTTAATAGGTACAATGATGTTGATGTAGTAGAGATGGGAAGTGCATTTGTTTTGAAATGAGGACTCTCTGTGTGATGGTGTGGCAAGCTGCCACTATGGTGATCAACTGATGAATGTAACATATATGATGACTGACCAAATTGAGTATAAGAATCTAAAGTATGACAATGGTACTGGTAGTATGAGCTATTATATTGAATTCTCTCTTGATAGGGATAAGGATATTAACTTTGGGATAAATATGTAGAGTGTAGCCACCCCACTCGAGTAGATTGAGTTGGGGAGTAGGGGACTACATGTTTCCTACCCTTTCTATTTTGAAATTTTCTTATCTCTTTACTATCAATATTTTATTCATATAATACCCAAAAACCCTTTAGGCCATTTTTGTATCCTATTTACCCTTTTTGGTAGATTTAAAATATTGAAATTCATGATTTTTTTGGTATACATACTTCTCTAAGATATTCCCATTGCTCGCTATAGGGACTTTGTTGTCGGTAAAGGTTTATAAAATTTCACAAAAAAATAGCTTGGCGACTCTCACAATGGAGAACTTTGTGCAATTTGCAAGAGCTCTTGCTACCATGTCCTTTAGTAAAAATGTAAATTTAGGACATGTTTCCCCCGACCTTTCTTGTAGAGTGACAAAATATTATGAAAATCTATCCAAAATTTACTCGAGTCTTTAAATATAAGGTTGTGGGTGAACCTTTCAATATTTTTTTTTATGAAGTTTGTGTAGAAATTGTAGGAACAATATTGGGCACAAGAAGTGGATATTATCGCTGGACATCCTAGTCTTGAAAATAACTCTACACAAGAACCTCAAAATATGTATTAATAATCCGCATTATCAACTTGTCCATATCAATTTATCTAATATGGTGTAGGGAAAAAGAAAATGATGTATTTATTTTATTCAAAATTCTCCCCCTTGGTTTCTAATGTTTTTGACTAATTGTTTTTCTATTTTATAGGCACTACCAATACATGTCCAAGTACTAATACTGATAATGCAGACCTTTATAATATTCCTCTTCCATCAAAATCCATAGAATATTTTACTTCAGAATCTTTTACGAGACATAATGTTTCTCTAGAAGAACTTTACCCTAAAGGGTCTGGATATCCGTGAATATCTAGAAATATGAATGGTGAAGCTGTCATAACTTATATGCATGCTACATAAATTAAATTTTCTATGCCAAAGCTTTGGCATGCTGACTACAATATGGAACCAATGATACAAGAATTATCAGTGAAAGAGACTGTGAAACCTTATTATTGTTGTCAGGTTAAATATTTTATCTTAGATGGAAAGGGTTATGGATCAGTGAAGTTTTTAGGGAAGCGGATGTTAGATGCCTTGACTTGGAGAGTATTATTCAATTCAACAAGTGTGAGGTCCTTGTGTACATGGATGAAAGATAAACACCTCTTGTAGGCCAGGGTCTAAACAAGACTGCAAAAATATCATTATTAAATTTGAAATTCAAGGAAAAAAAGACACGTCAAGAGTTTTCAAAAGGCCCTTAGGTGGAAAAATTTGAGAAAAGGCTAAAATAGATAACTGAAGAGAAGGGTGCCAACTTATTTCATATAATTCTAGAAAGGGGGAATGGAAATTTCGAGTAAAACATTTTACCAAATATTTCTTGGATGGGTTTGAGAGCAAGTGATGAAGAATCACTTGTGAAGCCCACTAACAACACTCACTACATCTAAACCAATGTTGTAGGGGTTGAGCTACATATACTTGTTTTGATATTTTACTATTAGGTGATTACATTATGCTGGGCCTTGGCGATAGTAGGAAGCACAACTGATTTGATGTCTAACTTGTTCTGTGTATGGAGTTTGTTGTTATGGGAAAGGCATTGCCATATGGGGTGCATTCAACTTGCATCTTGTGACAGGATTCATCATTACGTGACATCCCTTGCAAGTTTTTTTTTTGTTCATTTGCATATAGTTGAGCCAATGTTAATGTCTCTACTCCAAAAGAATTCTTCTCACCATAATTGTTATTTCGATTGATTGTGTTTTGGTCTAATGCTCAATCTCTCTAGATGCAAGGATTTCTCACATTTGGCTATAATTTTCACATAATTCATATATATATATATATATATATATATATATTATAATTTTTTTACAGAATGGTAATGGCAGTTGTTTCAGTGATAAGCCTCCAATTTTCCCAACCTCAATTATAATAATTTTCACGACAATTCAAACTCCATAAAGGATAATGTAGGTGTGCTCTGGAAAACGGAAAGGAGAACCATGCCCATACTTGTGGTAATAGTATGATCATCTGATATAACTGCAAATTTCATGGCTTATAATATTTTAAATACTTTTTATATATTGAGATCAGTGGCATTAAAAACTGAAATTTTATTTAAGATTACATGCCATGGATAATATAAAATTATAAATGCAGTCAAGAGAAGAACACACAATGAGTATCAAATATAAATGACAATATGAATATGCATTTTACATATATAAGGTTCAAAAGTTCCATATTTAATTTTTACATTAGGGTGATGTTGCTATTGTTTAAATTAGTCCATATCTTGCTAAGTGGGACACTATTACCTATATTAATGAAACATTTCTTGTTAATTTATTTAGCTAGGTAGGGTGCTCCTAATTCCCATTTACCTATACAAAACTATGGTCACATATTCTTTCTTCTATACTACTCTTTCCTAGCCTTATGACGTTTCTTTCGCAACATTTGGTACATTTTCTAGTTAAAAGCATTATAAAACATCCATAATATCACTCATTCTATTCTCCTAGGTTCATTTTTAATATTACAACCATGAATTAAAGAGATGTGGTAAAAATATTACTTTTCCACTCTCAAAACCATAAATAAGATTTTTCAATGTGTATGTCAATCAACATAATTTTGTATTGATTTTGAAGAGATTAAAAAAAAAAACAAAAATTTATGTTCACCTTATAACTTAAATAAACCATTTGAATACATATATTATTTGACAAGAAAATTAAATATTTAATGAAAAGAATTGATGTTTTTTAAATTAAAAAAATTGTAATTTATTTAATTTTAAAACTAAAATTGATATATTATATTTAAAAAAATTATTGATAATAATTTAAAAATTGTAGGAAGTAAAAAAAATATTAATATTTTCGTTTAAGTAGGAAACATGTTATAAAACCATTGTCAACAATTTTTATTTTTTTTTAATAATAAAATACTTTGTTGTTTGTAAAAAACTGCTTGTGATAATCACATAGGATCATGTAATGTTTCGAACCAACTAGTGCTTAGCAAAATCATAATCATAAAAAAAAACCCTTTTTATTTTAATCACTTTAATACTTTTTAATATGCAATTTGTTTATATATATATATATATATATGAAATGGAATAAACGTGATTTTCAATTTTATGAGTTGAAGTCCAAATGGGAGAGATTCTAGAAAAAAAAATGACAGCTTCTTCATCATTATGTTTGAAATTGAAATTAGGAGAGACCTAAACATCCAAAAACCTAACCCTAGGAGATGAAGCGCCGAAACTATGGGCCCTGTTTGGGTAAATTGGTACATCAACTTCCCGGGGTCATAACTTTCGCATACGATCTTTGTTTGACACGGAAAATACCTCGCTAGAAAGATCTATCCGAGGAATAAAACTTTTGAGTAGCCAACATCAAACAACCACCAATTTTTGCCTCAAGTTTCCCAAAAAATGTCATTTAGGGCCTCAAAATAGCTCCAGAAGTTCAGCACATGAAAAAATGCCAAAAATAGTAAATTCTGCTACATTTAAGGAAACTGAAAAAATGAAAGAAACAATGGTGGGGTGTTGAACCCTTAGTTAAACTGAGAGGGGGGGTGAATCGGTTTAACACATTCATGGACTTTTAAACTTTTTCATTAAACTTTATTAACACCTTCATTTCATGATCAACATAATGTGTGAGCAATCTTTATTTGTGAGAAGCAATTAACAAGAAGATTAGGCACTGTATTAGCAGTCTTAATATGTGAGCAGCAAGTATTTTCAGACTAGATATACCATATCAAAACATAGACATCATGCACATAGACACCAGATATAAGTGGAAATCCATAAAGGGAGAAAACCACATCTTATTATTATTGTGATGCAAAGGCAAGCTCCAACTCCCTCTCACCATTGATTTTTTGTAGGCACCAACCTACAGGAGGCTTCAACCTCAATTCTGCAAGCTACAACTTGCAAGGAAAATCCAACTCCCCTCAATTTTTTGCAGGCACCAACCTACAAGAGGCTCCAACCTCAATCAGCTATAATTGACATCTATCAAGCTACAACTTGATAGGGAAGCTCCAACTTCCTTACTCTTTCAAAAGAAAAAACACTTGCTGATTTACCTTGGATATTAGCTCTGTTCTGTACCTTCTCTTCTGCTGTCCATCAGTCCTCATATCTGCCCTCCTTCATTTCACTATCTTCTCAGATTCTCTATCAACTCCTCCTTCTCCTCTTCCTTACTGCTTCATTTCTGCATTCTCTTACCTCACTCTCTAACGGCTCTATGCATATCAAGTTGATATTATATATAGAGTTCATCACATGACTGTTTGTATTCCACAAGGAATTTGGAGTGAACAACCATGACTATTTGGCTTCTGCCTTCTCATTCCTTTGTCCAACTCATTTAAAAACGTATAACAATTTGTACAAAATTCAATGTTACAGTGGGATTTTTCTTTTCCTTCAGATACTTGTCTTTGCATCACAAACAATATAAAAAAATTAAACATTTACATTTTCAGTTTCAATATATAAACTTCACTTAGCCCTTGGCTTGCTGGTTTTGTCCTTTCTATTGCTGTCATGCAACTATCTTGAATACCTCTGTTTACTGCAACTCTGAGCACATGTGCATGTATACCTATTCACTGCAATTTTAAATACCTTTGCTGCATACCTCTTCAATTTTGCAGTTTTTGTTTACCTTTATAAAAAATCTCCAAGCTCACTGTAGTTGTGTATCTGCTGTATATATGCCTGTTTTATAGGTTTAGATCACCAATAACTCTCAAACTCTCATTACGTAAAAATTCCAGCTTCTTCTAATTTTCTGTTGGAAAATTAACTCAATGTATTTGAAGGATTTTCTTTTCACATCTGATGGTTATCAAAACCACATTCCCCATATTTCAAATCTAATTCGATTTAACTCACATTTTGGAAAATATAAAACTATGTAAGTCTTAACCTTAAGACTATAAAACTCATGTATCTTCCAACTTAAGCTCTTAATACTCTAACAAATGGTTTGATGCCTTTAAACCAATGCACAAGCACTTGTAACATTACAACCATGGGTATTTAACGTGAACCTCCTTTGGCACTAGGACGTTTTATATTGCATTTATTTTATGGGCCCACACATCCACTACATTAAATAGTTATTCAATAATATTAATATTTGTTGCAGGGGTTAACCCACAGTCCCAAACTTCAGATTATTTCAATCTCAATCTGTGTGTAAAATGCATCCAAATTTTCTTGCCCAATCAACTTCACAATCTGGAAACCTCAACGTGCTCTGCTTCCTTTTAACTGAAAATTTAATTACATCTGTGTATATTAATATCTCAATCCGTGATTGAGATATTAAATAAAAATGCTCTTTTAGTTAAGAAACCACACACCTCTTATCGGGCCTAAAAATGCGGAATCTCAAGGGTTATAAAACCATACAATACACCCTCTTATAATTATTTTGCAGGGGGGAGCTCTATTTTTCATTGGCCTAAGGTTAAACCCCGTATTGCATATAACCCATTGATCTCCACATGTTAACTCCCTTCTTAATCTTGACTTAGATTCAATCTACATGTATAAGTGACCTTAATTAAATGTTCATAGAACATTTCAATTGCAACTATCCTTTGACCTTTTCACACAATTCATATTGTGCCAACTTCGCATATACAACCATTATATGTGCACTACAATATATCCATATATATATTACGGCCTTCTTCAATTTTGGAAGCGTTATAACAAAAATAAACCACATCGGACATACCTTAGTTAAACTCGCAATCATGGTTTGAACAGTCCCGATCAATATAAATTAGAACTGGGCCCTGCACTAACGACCCTTCCACATCCAACAGCGGACAGCACGTCGCACTGCTTCAGATGATCCGACGTCCTCAATCGAATCTCGCGTGACTTAGATGCATGGGCTTTTAACTAGCGATGAGAGTGGTACCTCCAAACCGCTTAAGAAAACGTGTCAGCTCCTGGCATATATCGCTTTCGAATTGTAAATACAGCTTACTGTACAAAAGCGGTGCGATGAAAACCGTCGGGTGTTCCAAACCCACTATCACTATTCACAGTGCACGTGGTTCCATTCAGTTGTGCTTGAAGTTCTGTTCCTTCCTTCATTTGTTCACGATCCCAATATGTCTTCTTAAATTCATTTTCATACAGTTCTTTGGTTATTCTCTATTGCTCCTTCTCATATGTTATACTTTGCTTTGTCAACACTTCAACATGACGCTTCTGCTATTATAATGCACAGCTCCATTCATGCATAGGTTTATCACCAAACCTCTGCGCTCGATTCATGATTCCTTAACATAGGGCCTTATCCCCGACTTTGTCCCGGGGTCCCTCCTTCGCACTATAGATATCCTCCATCTATTAGGAGGGTAGCCATTCAGGCTCAATTCCCAATATTTAGTTGCAGTTTCCAGTTATTCATCAGAGAAGTGCGGAACTCCATTAGTCCTTTTTAATAGATTCATTTACCCATCAATAAATCAATGCCAGAAGTTTAATTCATTACTCTTCTCCCGGTTCTCCAACACTAAAATGAACATCCGAGATATATTTCATTATCAAACATTGTTAAAACAATTGAGGATCTTTGCAGGGTTAAGACGTTCCATCACATAATTCCTCAAATTCATAAAACTGTGCCATCACTGTTTTAATACAGTATGTGTAATAAGCTTGTCTCACGGGATTACTGTGCCATAATTCTGCTTTTGGGTTTACTGCATCTCCTCCAAATTATAAATCCCTGATTATAGACATAAAATTAAGCCAGTCCTCCATTACAATAGGGTCTCTTATATGGAATTCAAAATTCAGAACTTCACAGCCCATAATTTCACAAAAGAGCTTGTAATTTCCTTCAAGCGCCTTATTCAATTGATGGCTGTAATATCAAATTTTACAGTGTACTCTATGTCATTGCCATGTCATTGATGACTACAACTCATGCATTTGTTCAACCACAACATTGAAAGCCCATAATTGACATTTATTCTTCTATCCCACACAGAAATTAATCAACCTATACACATCCATTCAGGAACAAATGAATTCACTTGCAAGACTACTTGTCTTGGCTAGATCTTTGAATCAAGTGGCTCTTCTACAACCTACTCTGTCTCTCCAGCTCTTCAGCTCTCTGATCTTTGTCTATCTCCTTTGCCTTTCTTTTGCTATCTCTCTTTGTCTCTATTTCCTATGATGTCTCTACTACCTTTCTGCCCCTTGAATGATGTTTCAGGTGCTCCTCCTTCGTCATCTCCTTTTCCATCAATGACAACATTTCCAACAGTCTCCCCCTTTGGCATTTATGGCAATACACTTCCTTTGCTTGCCTTTTGGAAGCCCCTTTTTTCTTTTCCTCCCCATTTGAAATCAATGGCAAAGGGTTGCTCATTTTCTAGTGTGCATACTATCTCTTCATTTCCTCTCTTTGAGTTATGTTTAGGCCTTCTTCTTCTGGCTTTGTACCATGCTGCTCTAAACTGGTGTACAATAGTTGTTGAGAGAACACTTTTGAGAATCATTAGAACTTGAATATACACAATAATTTGAAACAATCCCAAAGCATAGACTCCTTGCACTTGTATGTAGTGTAGGTGATGACAGCCATATATAATCAAACTTGTATAATCAGAGATGCATAGTTGTATCCAAGCTTAAAGATCGTGAATGTTCCATGTTACATATCAAGCTTGCTTCATCTATACTTTTGTCTATATTATAATCTTCATCTATGATGCATATCTATTGAGGAAGGTTGAAGATGAAGTAAGTCTTTTTTTGCAAAGCACATCTACAGTACACATCTGTTCAATTGTGATGAAGCCAATATATCTTTTATTTCTGTGGTACACCTTTCCTGCTTGTTATTAGTGATACGTACTAGACTACTGATAGGGAAATTACTCTTAAAGATTGAAAGGTCCTTGTTGCTGTTGTGAACAAATGAATCACACCATAGCTTACAACTTATTGTGAGAATAGGCAATATATTTCAATATTAGAGACCAAATGAGTTTCCTACTTGTGCAATGTATTTTAAAAAACAAACCCTTGAAGCTAGGTACATTCAGTGTATTAGTCAGTCTCACTTATCAATCAGGAAATTTCCTTTATTTCATAAGGGATTATGTATGTCGATGATCAATCTCTCTTTAAATGGTGAAATACCAGCAATTCCTTTCTGCTGAAGTATGCTTGGATGAACTAATAAAAGAATTTTGAGCTTCAATTGTAATCACAACTATTCCCTCATTATTCAGATATTTTAACTATTCTGTCATGATTATTTCCAACAAAAACATCTTCAAGTTGTTTAATTTATATCTCAGCTAACAAACTTCACCCAGTTTATGAACAATCTTCAGAAAGAGGCCTTGAAGATATATGTACTGACTTCAGGAAGGTATGCAATTATATATATAGAAATAGATACTTCTTCAATGTTTAATATAATGTTTCAAGTGTAAACAGAGTACTGATCCTTTAGGTCTATTATTGACCTTTTCATGCTGAATGCATATAACTCTGGGAATTTCACCTTGATGCAATTTTTCCATAATCCTTTGATCCTGAGCACCTGTACCATATTTCTGCTACTCCATAATAACACTTGATATTCTAATGATAGGCATGCTTCTTGTACCTAAATGCCAATTGATACTACTTTGATAAACCATGCAGATATTTCACTTCAGCTTGCATATTAACCCATAACTAAGACATCCTTCATAAATTCTACTATAGAGATTTCCATTGTTCACACCAACAGTCATCAATATCCTGAATTTGATCTTGAAATCTTAACCATTTTCTTATTCTATCATTCTGTTCAAAGGAATGTCACTGCATTTTCCTTTCTAAGACTACTCCAGAGACATTGATGCTTTACATACAATTCAGCTATTCTAACATAATAATCTTCAGGAAGACATCTTCAAATCTTTTATTAGAAATATTCATGGGTAGATTACTCAGAGATTTATCACTTACTTAAATGTACTCCTCCAAGGGACATTTTCATAGATGAAGGAAGTAATGATATAGTGATGATAGGCTCTTTTCTTACTCATCTTTCTTAGGGTGAATCATTGTTCATACTAGCAGAATGATGCACAATGTGATCATCACTTTAATGTGCTGATGTCTTCTTCTATCATCATGGCTGCTTACTGCTTTCTCTCCTTCCATCAATCTACAGGCTATTGTGTGCTTCTGATAATATTCTTTCCGATCTTTTAACAGTTTCTATTTCATGTAGCTCTTCTTAGATTACTCTCATGGGGAATAATTATGAATTGCTCTACCCCTGTGATGTTGCTTCATATTTGTCACTGGATGGATTTTGTTTTTTTTTCTAGAGCAGCTGCCCCTGAGACTATGCTAGATTCATTATGTTATTTAGATGATAGGCTCCCCTTTTCTCTTTTCTTTCCATGCTCTTTTGGGGTTCATCATAATGTCTGTACTCCTTTTTGGTTCATAGTTTTGTTTAATTGGATTGGATTTCATCATATGTCTGGAGTTCTTTAATATATATGGAAGTTTACAGTCCTTTTCTTTGTGACCAAGTTTGAGGCATACATAACATCTTGTTTTATCAAAGTACATTTGAGCTGGAGTATAATATTTTGTTCCCCTCTTTGAACATAATTTACAATCAACAAGTTTATGTCCAAAATGATTGCATGCATAACAATAGCCATGGAAATGATTTGTGTACTTGGTGAAATATTTTCTTTTCCCTTTGCTGTCTTGGGGTGTTCTTTTCATTTGATACATCTTTTGCTGGTTAACATTGATTCTCTTTGTCTTACAATGTGTTGCTTCATGTCTTGGTTTGTGGCAGGAGAAACAAGTGATACTTCTCATAGGAGGAAAGAACCTTCTTTAACATCTTCCAAATTTATTCAGATCATCCTTATGAGTGTATGAGCCTTTTTCAGCTAACTGTTTCATCCTCTCATTCTCTGTCCTTTCATGTTGCTACTTGATTCTATTTGTTTCTCTGCAACTCATGTTCTTGTTGGTTTATGCTTTTGTAGGAATTTGCTAAGCTGTTTCATTATCCTTTATAGCTTTTACAAAAATGACATTCTTGTTATCTTCAACCTTGGACTTACTAGTTTCACCTTCATATCCTATCCCAGCCTTTATGAGAGGTGACCTTTGTGCATTTAGAATCTTGTCCAAAAGTTCAGAGCTTTTCATTTGAGGAGTATTCATTAATAATTCTCTTTGGGATTTTTCCAATTTCTTCCTTAGGCTCACTACTTCTTTTTCCAATCTTTCAAATTCCAAACATTTCTCTCTCATTTTTTGCAGTAGAGTGTCTTCTACTTTCTTTTCCTCTTCAAGATGTGTCTTCAGACCAATAATTTCTTTCCTATCTTCATATTCTTTCTCATCACATATTTGTACCAATAACTTAAGGTCTTTGTTTTCATTCTTCAATTTTTCTATTTCAATCAGTGTTGTGTCAAGCTTGGCTTTTTCTTCAGCTGCAACTTCTTCATTGTTCTTACTACCATTCACACTAGCAGGTACCTCATTTGATTGAAAATTTTCC